>JAUZST010014293.1:0-10674 GCA_034779995.1 Parotocinclus haroldoi
TGTGTGTGTGTGTGTGTGTGTGTGTGTGTGTGTGTGTGTGTGTGTGTGTGTGTGTGTGTGTGTGTGTGTATGTAAAGCCTACTTAGCCCTGTAATTGACTGGTGTCCAATTAAGTTCATGCTTAAACCCATACCCTGATTTTAGTCCATAGAACTGTTTGGTGAATAAAATAAGATTGTCCACAAGATAGGAATTTATATTGCAATTTATATCGCCAGGTCTAAGTGAATTAATTCAGTGAATTAACTCTGGCTTCATCTGAATCTGGCAATCTATGAAAGGAGAGTGAAGACTCTGTTACCATCTCTGCTCAGTACTTCTTTATTCTACCCAAATTAATGTCATGTCTTAGCCTCCTCTCTCTCGCAAAGTCTGCCCTTGAGTCCTGATCTCAGGGTGCCAGTTGGCACAGACACAGCATCCAGCACTGCAGTGCCAAATGTCAACATCTGCCCTCGTTAAATTCAGTTTGCTCAATGCAGACAGAATGACTGAACGGAATTTTACATGTGATCACTGCATTGCAGGTAAGTGGAGTCTCGGTTTTAGGTCACAGTGACAGATGTGAGACACGTTACTGCAGGGAATGCAAAAGACACAGGCGCACACTTACGCAGACACACACACACACACACACACACACACACACACACACACACACACACACACACACACCTGCTGTAAAGGTCAGGTAGAGGATAATGATGCACCCGATTTGGTCTTCATATCAGCAAATCCCAGCAAGGCTGTGTTTCCTGTTTACTGGGAATTGTGGCTAAAGAAACTAACCTCACACTCGTTGCTATTATTAGCCCTATGCACATCAAATAGTAAAGGCTAATATTAGCATGCTGTTTGTACAGTGCTTGAAACTCCACAGTGAGAGGAGGAAAGCTCATCTGTTGGCTCTGTAAATCTGTAAAGCAGATTCTTCATGAATTAAGCCCCAGAGTTCCTCTCTTTTTTATAATTCCCAGTGCAATGGAGGTAAAAGACACAAAGACATAACCTACAACAAAAATGGAGAACTGGGACATTTGAGGCTGTCCTGATTACTGGAACACATGGGCGCTTTCACACCGAAAGTACTTTCTCATAGTTCTTAGAATTGTGCCTTCTTTCTTGCCTGTTAGCAACACAGGAACTGGAAACGATTGCAGTTCGTAGAATGGTGTGATTTTGTTCCAATAGTAGATATATTGAATAGCTCATGTAATATATTAAATTATGTATTGAAAGTGTAAAACAAAATACGATTATTGCCTGATGCTCATTACTCCCACGATGTGAGTCCCTACATCATGCACTGCCGACTTCCTCATTTGAGTGCAGGAGAGTACTGCGTATGCTGTGCAAATTACATACCGACCAAAAATTCAAAATTCAGTATACAGTTTTGCTGGATTCTTATTTGGTTCCCATTCTCGAAATATTGTAAGTTGGACCATCATAAAATGGGGAGAACCTGGTATGCCATTAACCGATGTACTAATGCAGTTCAGGCTAGTGTGTTCAAAGTATTTCCTGTTCTGATATTCTTCTGTCTTGCATGTACTCTTTATTTAGTACAAGACTGGATTTGAAAGAGATGGGTTTGAAGAACTCTGCAAATGGCAAGTAAGGAAGAAGAGCAGAGCGACAGACGGTCTGTCTGCCTACATCTCTCAAAAGAAAATGATGCCAGAGCCTTGTGGATATGTGATCTGACTCAGTGCCTAATTATGGGAAATGCTCCTCAACTATGATGCATAATCATGATTGATCTGGTGGGACCAGATCACTCCACCAGCCAAAGCCTTTAGCTTCCATCCACAGCCTACACGTCAGCTTTGCACGCCTACACACGTCTCCCTTCAGAAAAACTAATAACAGAATAACAACATGGCCAGTAAGCATGCAAAACACCACCAGTCTTTATATTCCTCGGTTTTAGTGCCAGCGTCAGCCACTGAGACTCCCGCCCGTCATGGGTCCCAACAGCCCTGCAGTTCACCTCGGCCGTCAGAGATTGGCCACACATCCGTAGTCACCTTTAGCTATATTACAAAGGCAAATGTCCAGCAGCTGGACCAGAGCCAACACAACCCATCTTGGCTGCAAGATGAAGATGCTGCTCAGCTGAACAAGAGTGACCTGGCTTGGCCTGGTCCCCCAGACTTTTCTAGCAATAACAGTCCTTTTCACCAGCAGACAGGTCCACCCACTCTCAGCAAGTCTATTGTGGACTCTGTAGGACGGGCTGCCTCCCAAAGGGCTGTGGAGGAATTTGGGTCACCCAAGCTAAGGTCTAAATTTTTCCACGGGTCAGACTGGAGTCCTGTCAGGCGACACAACCAGAGTTGTCAGGCATGGGCAGGGCAATGTGGCTATTCCACTTATAAGCACTTTGATGGAGACATCTCCAAGCTTCAGCAAGGCACATCTAGCCCCAGTGGCTTGAATGGCAGCCCACACTCAGGAAAGAAAGACAGTTTTGGGATCACAAATACATTTTCTGAAGGTTTGAACCAGCTCAGTGGTAGCAATACGTCCTCGGCACTGAACAGTCCAGAGGTGGCCCGAAGACTTGCTGAGGAAGCCACCAAAGTGTCGGTCATTTTTGACGAGGTCCGAAAGTCCCCCTTGCACAATGCGTTTGCAGTAACAGGCAACATGGGCAGCCCTGGGGGACAGTCTTGTAATTGCTCCTCTCAACATCAGAGCCCAGCTATGAAAATGAACATCCCCTTGCATGGGGTGCATGCTGACCTCCCGATGACAAATGGAGCTACAGAGTCTTCAACCAACCAGAGCTTAATGGCGAGAGGTGATGTGTCTACTCATTCCTACAGCCCAACGGCAACTGGAAGCCTCGACTCTCCAGCTCTCCCCTCTCATGTGGTGCGCCCATGGCTGTCTAAAGGGGACAAGGACTCACCTTTGCGGGACCCTCGTGTATTTTCGGGTGATTTTCCAAGCACAGACAGTCCCACACTTCACAGACGGCGATGCCCACAGTACACAGGTGAGGCCTGGTGTCAAAATGATGCCTGGCAGAAACAGCCACACAATCGTACCGACGACCAGGACGAGGCTGGTTATGACAGCGTGGAGATCTCCAGGAGACTCCTCATTGGACAGCATATGGAGGACACACCAGTCAGTTGGACCTTCATGCAAGAGCACAGCAAGAATGAAACTGACATGTTCAGTTCTGCAGCCACGACTGTAATTATGAACACAGAACCGCACAGAGGAGAGGACAGGAGCACTCTGACCCAGCAACAGAGACAGGCTGAATGGAGACGCAGACAGGCACTGCTTCTTGGCCCGGTGGTACTGGAGGATGAGAACGATGAGAGGGTAGAGGTCGAGCAGAATGGTGTTCCAACTTCATCTCCAAGCTCCAGTGGAGTCACAGGGAGTTTGGGAGACCGAGAGTGCCTCTCACCCGAGTCCAGCAATAGCAACCACACAGAACATGCTAGCTCAGGTATACAGGTGAGCAGTCACATCATGCCCAGGTCCCAGATGTGTAGTTAACTTGTTGTTTTTAGCAAGGACCCGTTCTCCGGTACCACCCACAGTGACAGCATATTTTCTCTGTTATTTGAATCAATATTTCAGTTATTTACAGTGTTGTTATCGGCCATAGTTTTATATTCTTTAATATATAATAAAATTACATTACCGCAAATGTATTAGTATATGAATTATTTATTTCAATACGTTGTCTTTGTAAATTTATGTTGTAGTAACTATTACTATAAACTTATTCATCAGATAGATAGATAACAATATGGTGATATTAAGTTTCAAAGCTGCTTTGAGACAGGATTCCATTGTAAAAACAGATATAGAGATAAAGCTGACTTTGATTCTGTGTGTGTGTGTGTGTGTGTGTGTGTGTGTGTGTGTGTGTGTGTGTGTGTGTGTGTGTTACAGTCTGATGGTGCCTCAGTCGTACTGGGGCCATCTCTGCACTCCCAAAAGATTGCTCGAGCCAAATGGGAGTTCTTGTTTGGCACAACAGCAGAGACGCCCATCAATGAAGGGGAGAAGAGTAAGTGAGAATCTCGTTTGTCTCTAATTAGTTAGTCACGCCATTGACTGTTGCTTGGACTCATTTATATTGAATTTCTGAGCAGTATACACCACTAGATCACACGGAGCCAGGTCGATAAACGTTTGATATGGATGTTTGACTGATCTGAAACCCAACCAGGTGAAAAATCTGTGCCTGTCACAGTACGCGATTCTCTCTCCTACTGTCGATTCAGACTAACAAAAAATGTTCCAGCACAGACTCTGGGGTGGGTGGGTGGGGCTTGTGGTGGTGGTATGTAGTTGTTTAGTGAGTAATGGATTTGAAAGTAAAAAGTAAAAGCAAAAGTAAGCTTACTCTATTGCTGAACTCAGAGTGCTAGAATAGATTCTATAGACTGCAGCCTGAAAAGGTTTTGAATTCCTGTTTTGTTGTTGGTTAACTCTTATAAACGAACCTTCTTAGGGCCCATGGAAACTTGTTTACACTAAGAATACAGTATTGTAGATAGAAAAATAAAGAAAAACACGATTAACAGTTTTGGCTGTGTATAAGAATCGTTCTAATTTTTCTCCACACCTTTCACAGACCTGGAAACCATGCCTCCTACTGGTCATTCCACCCCTATTCCACCCACATACCTGCCACTAGAAGAGCTTGCTCTCCGGGCCAATCATGACGTACAGCGCGTAGAGGTAGAGCTTGTGACTCCTCCCCCTTATGCGCCAGGCACATCCCCCAAAATGGGGATCATTCGTAGGACCCTGAAGTACTCTGAAACAGATCTCGATGCAGTTCCGTTACGGTGCTTCTGGGAAACCGACATTGACGAGGTGCTCCTGGGTGACAAGGATGACTCGGACTCTGCATTCGGGAGTAACCGTAGTGTGATGGGAACCTCAGGTACTGGGAGCAGCCCACTGGGAGGAACAGAATGTAGGCGGCCTAGTGGAGAAGGAGCAGCGGAGGAGGAAGAAGAAGAAGAAGAGCAAGAGGAGGAGGAAGAAGATGTGGCCAGCTGGGCAAGTGTTCGGACACAGTGTGACATGAGGAGGCAGCTGGCCAATCAGGAGCAAGACAAGGCCGAGATATTTGGCATGCTTCTCAGGAGGTTTGGTTCTAATTATCTCCTTAATTCAACTGACACCATTGAAAACATCTAAAGATTCTTCTTGTGTCTTTTTTAGGCCCATTGATGGAGCTCGGAAGTCACCTCTTCTGGTGGAAGGTCCCTGTCGACCCTCGGGCGACAACTTGGATACCTTCAGCCGTCATTTTGAAAGCATCATCGAGTCGCACCGAGCTAAAGGCACCTCGTACAACAGCCTGGACAGCCTGAACCACATGACCTCCAGCACCCAGACCAAGCTGACGTTCGACCTCCCGACCCTGACCCCACAAGTGAAGGCTCAGATGTACCAGAGTGCCCGGCAGATCGCAGAGCTGAGCTTTGCGCCACTCGCTCGTGCCGAGATGCCCTGTGTGTCCGAGTCAGTGCTGACTATCACGGGGGACTCGGATGCCACACGGGCACCGTCCAGCGAACGACTCAGCAGCGGCTCAGAAGACAGGTCAACTGGTCTCAACTGGGGAAGCGACAGTACCTGCACGCCATCCCGGTAAGAAAGACAAACACAGACACTTTAATACACAGCCATTTGAACACTATGGCACAAACAAACACAAACCAACACATAAGTGCTTTGCTTCTCGTCCATGACACAATACCAGAGTGCTAGAATCCAAACAGGTGTACTGTATGCACGGGATGGACTATTCAGCGCTGGTCACTGCACTTGTGTTGTTAATAAAGTCTGATATTGTGAACGATTCAGTAAAACGTATTAAACAGAGGGAGGAGTTAGAATTCATATCTCACGGTGTTCTTTTCAGATGCACGTCAATTAACGATTATCCAAATAAAGTCTTTTCACTTTAATCCGAGGGTTTAAGAATTCTATAAATCTGCTTTAGTTATAAATCTGAAAGCAGAAAACGAGTACAAGCAAACACCTCTTGACAGAAAAGAGAAATAGTTTTGAAAGCAGACAATGAACATGGTAACATTCTCACTTTTGTTTTTGTTATCAGTAAGTGCTTCAGATTTGATAAAAGATCCAGAGGTACGACTTACTGTATTGTAAAGTCACATTGACCGACCAGTCTGTCAGACGCTTTGTAGACATCACTGGTCACCGCCAGCCACCCCACTGACTAGGCGGGGAGGCCAAACGACCTAGCACGCATGTCTTTGGATTGTGGGAGGAAACCGGCGTACCCAGAGTAAACCCACGCTGACACAGGGAGGCTCCACCATGGGATTGAACCCGGGACCTTCTTGCTGTGAGGCAGCCGTACCGCCCACCGAGCCCCCCGTGCTGCCCGTACAGTGAAGCACTGTACTAAATGTCTCATGTTTTACATGAATATTATTGTTTCAAACAAAGTACTACGTGAAACGTATCTAAACTACACTGAGGGGAGACTTTAAACTGAAATATCCCCTCATGTTTGTGAGCAGCATACTGGTTTCGCAGAAGGTAATAAAGACGTTAAACAGCGCATCCCTGTGCTTAAAGTGTTAGAAATGTAATTGCAATTGATCTCAGATTACTCTGTGAGCTGTTACTTGCACATACTTCATGTTCTAACTGAGCTATTAATCTAATCTTTCTCCGAAACGGTTTACTTACCAGAGTAAACAGTGAAAGATCTACATATGGAAGTTCAGTGTAGGTTTAAAAAAAGAGAACCAAAGATGTAATGTTTTGTTACAGTTAATTGCAGTGTTAGGGACAATGGATTAATTACCTATACAAACCATATGATACAATTGAATTGAATCAAACATAGAGTGAATGTATGTTCTCTGTTTGTTCTGGTCTGGAGGTTCTTAACTGTCCAAAGCTAATTTGGGACAATGTTTATTGTAAGAAGCGCTATACAAATAAAATAGAATTTAAAATTGAATTATTGCCCAAATTACCTCTGCTCTGTCTCTGTTATCTAGACTGCGATTCAACAGCTTGACCTAGAGGGAAATAGGTAGTTAAGAGAAGGGTCAAGTGCAAGTCAAGTTGTCCTGGCTCCCTGACAATGGGTTTGACGCATTTACAGACGCGAGTATGAGGGCAGGTCACTGACACAACCGTCTGTTCCCCATTAAACAGGTGCTGTGTGTGTGTACGTGTGTGTGTAGGCAGGTGTTTGAATGTGAGCTAAAGGTTATTTGCACTTTCCTGATGGCTTGGCTCCTTGAAAGCTGACACACACACACACACACACACACACACACACAAACACAAGCTATAAGGTACTCACTGGAACACTGTAAATGTAACGTCAAACATTATTTGAAATAGTTTGTACATGGGTAATACATAAACCCAGGTTCAAATCCCTGTGATGTCTTCTTATTTATCATTCCTTACTCAAGCATGTCATTGTGTCTTCTAATTCCCAGTGCAATTTAGGTCTGTGAAGATTCACTTAATAGGTTTATCCTGTATACTGGTGAGTCTGAGAATGTAGAGCACTCCCAGTTAAAGCTCCGTCTCTGTGGTTGTGTTGTTTTCTGAATTGATGCCATTGTTGACGGCTTGAAGCCTTGCCTTCACTTTTATTATGCTGCTTTAAAATGAAATATCACTTCTAAATGAAATGTCCTAATTTGTGTGAACAGATGTAGTAATGTTGCATTGTGGAGTCGCACACGTGTCATATTTTAAGGTAACCTCAAGGTGGAGACAAAGACATCTTTTTCTGAGCCCCGTATGCACTGTTTTGTTTGTTAACTTGTGTCGATTAGAGAAGGAAAGAAAGTGAGCAGGGAGGCTGGAAAAGTAGAAGTTATAACATTTTCGGACCTTAGTAAAGCTATCAGAATTAGATTAGATAACAGATAATTGTTGTTCATTTGACCAGGTCAATCTAGAGATAGAAAAGCTCCAAAAGGACTCGGACTATGAGAAATAAAATTATATTGCCTGATGAATCCAAGATTGAACTTCTTTAATCCCTTGCCCAGTACCATCCCTACAGTGAAGCACGGTGGTGGCAGCCTTATGCTGTGAATGTTTTTAGTAGCTAGATCAGGTAGATTGGTCAAGGTGGAGGGTGAATGGAGCGATGTACAGACTTAGTATTATCAATGGAAACCTGATCCCGACTGAACTTCTTCATCAAGTACTGAATAAAGAGTTGAAATACTTAATAATACCAAAGAAATATTTTAGGTTTTCCCTTTGCAAAGAAAACCTTTGCAACTTTTCAACCTTTGCAAAGAAAAATCTAGGTCTGTTTTTTAATAATCTGGTATTGATTGAAAAATGATATTGGGGAGGGGGGTTATTTTTATTTTAACACAAGGCCACAACATAAAACTGTGGGGGGAAAAAATGAAAGCACTTTGCGGTTGCTTTGTGTTTGTGTGTGTGTGTGTGTGTGTGTGTGTGTGATATCCATTAAAAAATGCCTCCTTGTTTGCGTCGTGGAGACACAAAGCAGTCAAAGCGCCGCTGATCAAAGCGCTTCCTGACAGGCTCCTCACAACACGCCGCTTTATTTAGACTCCACAAAATTACAGGCTACTGAAAGCTGTAATCGAGCTTAATAAACTTCGGCCTGTTTGAATTTCGAACAGAAAGGTGACGGATTCTTCTCTTTTTTTTTCTGGCAGGCGTGACGTATGCGGTGTGGCGTTCGGGATTAGAACAGGAGGAGATGAACATCTGCAGGGTCTTTAGCTCAAGAGGTGAGAAAGTGACTGGAGTCTGCTCTAATAAAGCGAAGAGCCGCTCCTGTCACGCTCCATATTACGTTTGCGGTGTTGTTGTTTCGGTTTATTTACCTTAAGTACAAAAACACCACAGAACAGTTTTCACAAGCGCTTCCAATTGTCTGCTTGCAAACAAAAACGTCATTGTGTTTGAAGGATTCAAACGACTGATACTTTAGTCGGATGGAAGCCAAAGAGCCATCGGTAGAGCAGATTAGGAACGGCACGGAAGATCAGCCAGAAACTCAACGAGTGAATGAACCAGTAAAAAATAAAATGTAGTCCTAGGCTATAGAGAATATACAGGTAAGAAAGGGGTACTACTTGCAATAGGACAGGTCCATACCCTTACAAACACCATTTACAGCTCGGTACAAACAAGTCAACACAAATGAGCCTCTAAACACATCAACCGAGTTGCTTTTGGGTCCTAATAATATTTCAACTTGTGGGTTTGCGTCCTAATATTTTTGACCATACTTGGTAGCTCACACACACACACACAAACACACGCACGCACAGAAACACACACACACTGCAGGGTTGCAGACCAAGCAACTGGGTCTATGGAAACTGGCTAAGAAAACCAGACCACTTAGTACAACGCGAGAATGATGATTTGACTAATTCTATAAGAAAATAATAATAATAATAATAATAAATCATATTTTCTATATTTTCCTTTGAACTTTAGAAGCTGAACAAAACAAACTTGCAGGAATATCGGAGAGGAAGGCGGGGTCAGAGAGTTGAAAAAAAAAATGAGCAACGACACCTACAAGAAATAAACCCCAAAAACCTGCAACTACCAATATTTTTAGGCAGCTTTTTTCCAGAAACATAAGACCAAAGGCGCTTAGGATCGGCTGACCTGGCAACCATGAGGCCATGGTTAGAGAAATGACGGACGGACTGCTCTTAAACTCCCGCCATCGCTGATTGGCTGTTGAGGTGAGCAGCTGTTGGCAGGTTTTTATTTCCTCTAATGAATTCTTATCGCTGTTAAAGCCAGTGGACGTTAAAAACACCACTTGATGGACCTCAATAACTCACTGGACTTCACTGGCATCTGAAAGCCCACCAGCATCCGAGTGGCTCGGACTGGTTTGAATCCCACCTCTGGCGAGGTGAGGTTTCGGTTGCGTTATGAAGACGTAAAGCTTGAGGAACAATCCAGGGACTTGAGGATAGTTTAGTAATTTCCTGAAAAATACACACGGTTTTAAGTCTGAAGGTCATCATCAGCCATCAGGGTGCTCCACCGGACCAACGCCGCGAACTCCGAAGGTGTGAAGGCTAGTGGCAGCAATTTCAGAGGACGCCTCCGAGCCGAGGTGCACAAAAAAAAAAAACCAAACAAAAAAAATCATAACGTGTGGACTGTTATTACTGAAGGAAGCTTCTGATGGATGCCACGTTCCCGAGGTGTGTGATATTTGCTTTGCTCTTTGCTGTTATTACACTGAATGGAAAACAATGTGCATCTGTAGTTCGACAATAAATCTTAAACTCCCCGGACATGAAAAAAAAAAAAAGCGCCTACATCCATCAACAGTTTTTGCAGATCGTGTCAAAAGGAACGAAAAGTTTTGGACAAGTGACACGACGTGCACATGGGACCAGGATGGAATTTGGACCCCGGGGCACACTGACCTTGACCACGTCCTCGTCCGTGGATCTGCACTGGACCCTGTCTGAAACGTCGGTGATCGTACCGTCGACCGCCACCGTCACCACCTTAACGGGTACAGCCACCGTCCTGCCGTTCAGCACGGCTGTGTTTAAAATCTCTGTGTCCTGAGAGAGAGAGAGAGAGAGAGAGAGAGAGAGAGAGAGAGAGAGAGAGAGAGAGAGAGAGAGAGAGAGAGAGAGA
>JAUZST010014294.1:0-10674 GCA_034779995.1 Parotocinclus haroldoi
TAAATATAAAATGAATGAAAAATAAAATATAAAATAATAATAAAATATAAAATAAAAAAATTCCCTTATTTTTAAATCCAAAACATGACAGCTATGTTATCGCAGTTGCCACGGAAACGCAAAATTTGTGAGCCGTGTTGAAGCAGTTTATGTCTGATGTTCACTTTTTTTTTGCACGTACAATAATAGGTGGAGCACAAAGATGGCGGCCTCCATGCTCAGGCTCGGACGACTCGGGTCTCTCAAGGTAAAGTCAACAAACGAAATGATAGCCATTTAAATATAACACACTGGTAAGACCTTTCAGTTTAACTGGTTCTTCTGGTTTGTGTTTTGGTCGTCGATTAAATAACGTATGCAAACTGTCGTGTTAGGGATGTCCTTGTTAACCCAGCGTTACACAATCACCTTGTGTTCATTTTTTTAATGTTGTGTGTGGAAACTGTTTACGTCACTTAATGCTAAAGCAGAGTTATACCAAGTTATTGTGTATAGTTATTACGTACACTGTTTGCAACTACACGTCACAGCAGTTTAACATAAAGTTTCTTAATTGCATTTCACACTGTTGTTAGTTTATTTCCCACCCGTGTTTCGTGCCTGACATCGTGTGCGATGGTTTGGAAATGAAATTAGAGAAATCATACTGTTTTTTTTTTTTTTTTTAGAACAGAAACGTTTTAACAGCCACCCGTCTCGCGCCTTGGTTTCCTGCGTAATCAGGTTTCCTCCTGGAAAGACTTCGTCATTATTTATTTGTGTTATGCAGAGGAAAACAGAGAGACGAGGAATGTATACTGCTCACAAAACATAGGGGATACTTAAAAATTAAATATCCTGTAGTTTTGTGTGCACTGTAGTTGTAATTGAAAATAAAGGTAGAAAGTTACAGTTTACAGTGGTGGTTTTGTGATTATTAGGCTGAGACAGTTACAGAAAAAGGGCAGCACGGTGGGTAGCACCGCTGTCTCACAGCAAGAAGGTCCCGGGTTCAATCATTACTCTATCAGCACTCTATGATGGTTGGCGTTCCAACTAGGGTTGTTTCTGCCCTTGCGCCCAGAGTTGCTGGGCGGCGCCGGCTGGATCACGACCCCGTGTGGATTAAGCTGAAGATAATGAGTTAATTTTTACTGGACACGTTTGCATGAAAGTCATTTATAATCTGATCTTCGTGTAGAAGTGTTAATTGCCAATTATTTGAAAGGAAGAGCTCCAACTTCTATGTGAACTGTAATTAGTTAAGGCTTGTATGTAGTGTTAGTGTTTTGTTGGTTTAGTAATAAAGTTAATATGCACTTGTTCCCCCTTCGTCACGTTTGCATGGCAGGAACTGGGGATAATTGTAGTTCTAAGAACGCAGTGTTTTTTTAAAGCTCCTACTTCAAGGCAGGGTCTTTTGTCAGTTCATAGGAACCCTGAGTGATGTGCGCGTGCAGTAGTTGGTTCAGACACAAACGCCTGTGTAGAGCGCTGAACTGCCATTTTTAAATATGCTTATACTCCATAGCCTTATCTACAGCAGATCTTTGTGCTTAAAATGGAACAAAAAGCACAGACAAATGAATCAGCTGGAAAGTCCAGGCTTTTATATGAAACATGATTTTGAGTCCTCCAAGTGAAATTCAAGTGGTTTACGTTACTTTGTTTTTAGGGTCTTTTTTAATAAAAAAAATGTAATATAATTTAATATTACTAGATATAATGTTTAAGAAAACTAGTAAAATGTTTAAGAAACAATTCTCATTTACAAACATGACCCGGCCGAGACTTCTTCAGCATTACACCGTTCCTACTGCGTGTGCAATTGGGGGGGGGCGGAACCTAAAACAACAAATGTCGTTTTCTGGGCAGTTCCACAGTGGTAGTTCCTCCAAAATGAGTTCCTAGAATTGTTTGGTGAAAATTCATCTAATGCTGCTAACAAACGATAGAAGCTAAATGCACCACTCACAGAAATTAGGGGACATGTTAATAATTTGTAAACTTCTAATAATATTTGTGAGCAGTATAGACCGGGTACCTGTTAAGCATTGTGCAGACTGAATACTGCACAGTGTTTAGCTCCACTATACCACTTGTACATGAACTGTTTTTTAAACTTTATTACAATAGCATAATGATGCATAATTATGCATCCCATGGTGCTTGAAAGTTTGGAGCATCCAGTCGAGTGTATGCCTATACCTGCATCCTGTGATACAGAGACGGCCGTGAAAGCCTGCACAGTGACCCGGGTTTGAATAATGGTGGCACAGTTGGCCATGTCTGAGGGAGTGGAGGCAAGCGCTGCAACGATGAACCCTGCAATGGACTGGTGTTCCATAACGTCACTGATGCTTATTCTGAGAGCTTGTGTGTTCCCATGTGAGCCGAGACTCGACCAGGCAGTATGCCATAATTCGTTTAGAGATTTCTTATTTAAAGTGACAAGGCAAAAGGTTGAGCTTAAATTCAGTTGACAAGATGAACAAGAGAAATGTCTGATAATTAAAATGTTTCCAAAATGCAGGTGCTTTCAGCCATTCATGTTGGCAGCGAAATCAATAATGCATAATAAATAAATGGCAGTTGGGTAATTTGCTTATTTATGAACTAATAATCCACATAATTACAGTGAAATCAGTGTTGCATAGATAACTAGACATTTTAGTGTATATACATGCTATAGTGTGGTGCACTAGTAAAGGTGAAAGTATGTTATCACAGATCATTACTCATGAAGTTCGTGATGATTGTTAGGGCATTAGGTGCCCTAAGTGAAACGCTGGCTCTTATTTCCTGAACACAAACTTAACTTGTGCTACAAAAATTTAGCTTTTCATATTCTCTGGCATCTTTAGTCAATTCAGATCTGAAAGAAATCAATATGCGTTTTGGGGTATCATATAGATGCTCTGTGCATTGCTTATAAGGTTCACGTCATTAGTGCTTGGATTGTACTTTGTAAAATTGTATCAGTTGTCAGTGTCAATAAAATCATCTTCTAAATGGTGCAAATGTAAATGCTAGACCATTCGCTTACATTTCTTTAACACCTTGAACATCGTAACTCCTGTGCAAACGAAAAAGCAGATTTCAGACCAGACAAGAATTAATTTGTATTGTTTATATTTTATTCAGTGTCTCCAGCAGGAGAGCTGGGGTACTGTGAGGACTTCACTGACGGCTGCATTCTGCACTAAAGCTGAGGAGCCCAAGAAACCAGCAAAGAAAACAAAAGCTGCCAGTAAGAGTAAGGGCAAGCTTCTGTTCTACTCAAAACTTTGTAGTAGTTAGCAATTAATTTGGTTAATTTAGTTCATATTTCAATTTTAGTTCAATGGAACATATTTTCCACTCATGTTTACTTCACTGCATGATGCACACTTGCACAGCTTGTTTTGTTGTGACATGCAGTGATTTGGCTTACATGAGCTTATAGTTAAGTAGTATGTGATGATTAAAAAATACAAATTAACAAACCACACATTTTAAGGCATACAAAAAAAAGCATAGAAACATATAAGATAGTTTTGGTTATCTGAAATAAATGCAGCCTGCTTTCCATGTTATCCAACCAGAAAACAATTTCCTTCACAGCCCTATCAGGTCACTGACCAGTACAAGCAAGATCTATTGGGTTTGGATTATTGAGATCCAGAACAGGGTTGGCCTCCAAGGAAACAAAAGAGCAGACCAGATTGCCAGAAATGCAACAGCAAAGGAGATAACAGCATGCCCATGCTCAAGAGTCCACTTTATAAACAGATGGTAGGAAGAATGGGACAAACAACCACATAAGTTGCACCAAATAGCACTGGAGGACTTGTTCATTTAAACCCCGCCAGGGAGATCTCTGAACTTTTTATCCCACATAAATTTCAAACATTTGAGCTAATAATAATAGAGTCAAAATAGGATTGTATTGCAAGCATAATTATGGCATGTATATGGCCATTAATGTACTGGAACGGCAATACATGTGCTATAAGACGACGTTCACTAATCAGCTTTCTTATAAATTAAAATCTTTTATTGGGAGCTTTTATGCCACCCCACATAGGATGCTGCCCTCTGATGGAACACACTAACCGTTATAAGCTACAAACTTAGCAAAATGTCAGTTTGTAAAACTTCGGGTGTGAAGTGAAGATACCCAGATGCTAAAAGAGCACGAGCAAAGCCTAAGTCTTAAGTTTACGTTTGTGTGCATGTGCAGACTGAGAAATATGATTGAAATCGGAGTAAGGGTATGCGAAGACAACACGTTTACTGAGGTAAAATACAGCTCTCTCTGTCAGTTTTCTTAATCTGAAATATAGACCTCAATCTGATCTAAGAAATCAGCGTGTGTTGTTTACACGACCATTTAAATAGTCAGATAACTGCAGATCTTTGATTATAATTGAATTATTAAGTGGATGTTAATGCTCACACTCTCATTTTAGAGTGGAACAGTAAAAACTGTTAAAGCATCCGAAAGCGATGCCTGCCAAACTGGATTGAGATGATGGATGTGATTTATGGGTGTCTCCATACTTTCTATGGAGTCTTTTACTTCTTTAAAAAAGTCGTCAGGGCAGCACGGGGGCTCGGTGGGTAGCACCGCTGCCTCACAGCCAGAAGGTTCCGGGTTCAGTCCCAGGGTGGAGAGGCCTGGGTTCTTTCTGTGAGGAGTCTGCATCCCTATGTCTGCATGGGTTTACTCCGGGTACTCCAGTTTTCTCCCACAGTCCAAAGACGGGGGTTAGGTGAATTGGTGTCTCTAAATTGTCACTGACTTGTGTATGTATGACTAGTCTTGAGATGTAACCTTGTGTGTGTCGCTGGATGGCCACTGAGGCCGATAAGGGACGTTAAAGAAGCCAAATAAACAAACAAAATCATCATATGTACTGATAAACCACTACATTTGATCAGGCTGCTTTTTTGGTGTTTTCTTTTTTTTCTAGTCATTAGACACTTGGTCTTTTTGTTCCTGTTTACACTGGTTTAGAGGAATGCGGTTTTGTTTCCAGAATTGTTTCCTGGTTGTATGAATAATAAAAACCTCATGCCATTTAATCCATTTACCATTTTCCCAGCATCAGAGGTCCCTGGGGAGAGGGCTGCTCTGCTGTCCTACAAGACCGCTGTTGCCTTCCCTACTAGACTTGCAAGTCCAGGAATTATCAGTGAAGGTTTTGCACTAGGTAAAACTGAGCTAAATGTCCACCCTGAGCCTGGTGACACTGCCTGTGCTGTTGGTGGTACTATAGCTGAACCTTCTTCCACATGTCATGTCTCAGATAAAGCCTCTACCTCTGAAGATAACAGTGTGGAAAAAAGTACCGATCAACTAGAGGTAACGGCAGGTCCAGGTGAAAGCACAGAACCAAAGAATGAAGAGTCATCTTCCTCTTCCTCCTCCAGTGATTCAGATTCAGATTCTGATTCAGATTCTGAAGATGAAAAACCTGAAAAGTCTAAAGACAGGAGTAAAACGACAGCAACTGTGGTCCAGCCTGAACAGGAAGGTAAAAAGGTTCGTCCCTCCGCAGTTGGCGATCAGTCCGCACCAGAGGCGAAGACTACCGAAATGATTGCTGAAGATAAGACTGCTAAACCTGTCACAGATAAGAAGACTGCACTTGGGTCCTTAAATGAAGGAGCACCTGATGTTGTCAAACATGTGGCGTCGTTTGAGGAAGTGCCTGAATCAAGCGCAGCAGAAGATTCTGTTGACGCTGCTCCTGCTTCAACAACATCGACCACAGAGATTGTGCCTGAAAAACAACCAGAACCTAAAACTGAATCTGTGACAGAATGTGTTTTGGATCAGACTGGAGATAAAGTCATACCGGTGGCTAGTACTGAAGTTTGTGTACCCACACCCAAAGCAGTTGCTGAAGGAAGCCCTGGACTGGGAGCCACCCCACAACCTCTCTCTGACTCTCTCTCTGACAAAGAAATGGAACCCAAAGTTGAAGCTACCTTTGACCCTGTGGCACTTGCTGGAGTTGCCCCTGAAGAATTGGTGGACCCCGCTCCTGTAATTACCGACGCAGCTGAAACGGAAGCGGCAGCAGCACCTGAGGGTACTCACCTCTTCATCTTAAATCTGCAGTACACCAATATCCAATAATGGCCAAATACAATCCCATTCACCCCCCGAACCTTTTCTGTACTTTGATTAGACTGCTCCTACACTTTTGCCATATAAAGAGTAGCATTCTTCATTCTGAAGTGAACATTCTTCTGCCTCTTTAATCCGTAGTGCTTCATCTCTGCCTTTCGTGACTCTGGGGCACATTTTCAGGCTGTCCAAATTCTTTGCATGACTGCCTCCTTTTTCTTCTCTCTTCATCCTTGTGCTGAACAAAAGGTCTTGGGATTATTCTGTCTCTAATATTTAGGAGTTGTTTACTTAGACGTTTTTTGCTAACATATCTGAGAATAATATCCATGTACAGTGCCCGGTAATACATTCATAGGCTGTCTTGCTGTTGTCCTGTTGTTTTGGCATGGATCACTCACGCTTTAACATATCGTATCACAACCTGTTTGAGCGTACAAACCAGGCTTTAATTGTAATGCTCCTTTCTCATTGCTGGGGAATCCAGAATGCAGATATTTACATTTTTGAGCCTTTAAGCACATGAAATTCAGCAGTGACGTAAGAATTTGTGATTGAAAGCTTTAAATTAATTTTAGATCAACATGACAGCATGCTGAATAAAAAGAGCACAGATCTACTGTTTAATTGTTATGCACTAATGGATGAAACGAGCTGGCAGAAAGCCTATGGTCACAGATAACCACTGTACAACATTGCCGAGCAGAAAAGCATGTCTGAATGAAAAACCTCTACCTCTGAGGGTATATCTGTGCTAAAGTTCAATATTTTAGTTAAACGTGAGCATTGTGGCTGTTGTCAGTTCTTGATTATGTTTACATTTAGAGATTTTCATCAATCCAACTTAAATTATTTCAATTGAAGATTCAGACGGATCTATTTATATGCAGACCAAACTGAACAGTGATTAAAAACAAATCTTAATTTACATGCAAATGAAATATCTCACAAAGTAATCATTCTGTGCAAGTCTTACTATAGTAACAAGAAGGACATGAATTGTATTGGTCTGTACTGTGGAGCTTTGGTTACAATCTTACAGTCTACAATTATGGCAGGCTCAGCAAACTATTTGAACTTGTAGTCTTAAGTTGAGAATTCACATCGTACAAAGTTCTTGATACGCTTTGAGGACCCACTGTTGTTCATTTGCTAAATTCTTTGAACCGATAATTATTGTGAGCTTTTCTGATAATCATGCTGCTGGCTATGCAAGTCTAGAAATGTTTGATCTATAAGCTTTCCTCCGGAGACCGCTTTTTTGTTTGTTTGCTCGTTTTTCCCCCCCCACACCTGCCACGTTGAATTAGCAGAACATGCCATCAAACAAATACCACGTATGAGGAATATACTCGCATAGTTAAGGTGAACTCCTGTTTTGACCCCTGCTCGTCCTGGTCTTTAATGTCTTTCCATATTCTATTCCAGAACGTCACACCACCCTGTAACTGCACCACTATACCCTTATTTGCAAGTACAGCAAATGGTTCAAACCCAGGTCATTAGGAACTGCAGACTCAAGATTCGAGACTCACTGGGCATATAATTCAGTACTAAGGTTCACATGGCTAATCTTTGTAATGGCTTACTTCATTATGATACAGGTCTATATATTTACATTTCACATCGTTTGAGCTATTAATGGCTTATTTGGCTGCACGTAAACATAGGATCTTGTTGTCAGAAAAATGGTTGGTGTTGGTAAAACTTTATCCTGCCTCGCTGATTTAGAACCAGTTTTTCCACCTATTTAGATTTACTAAGAGTGAAGTGATGTAAAGCCAAAACTTAATGGCACTTTTATGACTTAATAACCTGTTTTCAAATTTTTCTAATTTGTCCAAATGTAATAACTACATTGTCCTGTAATGTATTTATATTTTTCTTTTCATTACTTCATTACATGTGAAAGAGGAGCATGCTCACCTTAATAATAATCTTAAACCAGTTTTACTGTATTTATTTCTCTGTTTTTATCTGATTTGTGGAATTGGGACCCAAATTGCAAATACTTTCAGAAGGGCGGCTAGCAATTGTGTGGTTCAGTGAAGGCCTTAGGCTGTTCACACTTCTTTGAGCTTGATATGTGTGAGCACAGTAGGGGGGAGTCCCATGGATAAGAGTACGAAGTAACTACTGTAAAACAATACGACCCGAAGTGTGAATATTCCCATGAGTATTCCTTTCAAGTTGGAGTGTTAAAAGTGGTTAAATGATGTTAACTTTCTTACAGTGTGTAAGTTTTTTTTCCCAGGGGGTTACATTCTAACTAGACTGCTCACAACAATTAGAGGATATTTCATTATGGGATATTTCATTTTAAATTATCGCCTAATTTTTGAGAGCTGTATACATTCTACCAATTGTATTGTGATATACTTTAGTTTTTTTAACATAAATTGAGAAAAGACCTGGCATAGATTTGTGTCTGCAGACTTAAAGCTTGTGTCTTCACACGTGTTTCCATACTAAATAAATCTGAATCTATTTTGTTTCGTTTTTTCTAGAAGCCGCCCCAGCACCTGAGCCGGAGCCATTTGACAACACAACCTATAAGAACCTGCAACACCACAATTATAACACTTACACCTTTGTAGACATGGATGTGGAGATGGCCAAGCACCGTCAGCCCCAACCCTCAACAGGAAGAGCCTCGCCTAGGGACTGATGTTTTCCCCAGGGGGTTGAGATGTCCTCACATGTTCCTCGCAATGCTCATTGTCCTCCCACTCTCACTGTGCTCTGGTTTGTCTATTTCCTAATTGCTTGCACTGCAACTGGTCAAGTGGGAAATGCTTGTAATTCTATTAAAATATTGTATTCAACAGATTTGGATTCTGTGATTATTAGGATGCTTACATTTCTGTATATGTGAAACCACAGAGTCAAAACAATTTAGAATAAGGATGGGCGGAACGAAACTTCTGATACTGCCATAATATCAGATTATATTATATTTGTATTTATTTATATAGTGCTTTTGAAAATGGATCATCGTCTCAAAAATGCCTAGGTCCACAACCGTAATTGAGCAGGACTAGGGTGATCATGGCGAGGGAAAAACTCCCTAAATGTTCCAAGGAAGAAGCTTTGATAGGAATAAGGCTTATAAAATGACCCTCTGTAGGTAGCCTAGCTGGTATGTAAGAATGAAACTAAATTATTAGGTTACGTTAATTTAGTTCCCTAATCAAAATGTTACTAGCAATGGTTTAAATACAAAGCTGAAAGGAAGGGAACAAAGAAAATACACTGCTCACAAAAATTAGGAGATATTTATTGATAAGATTTCATTTTGAATTATCCTCTGATTTTTTGTGAGCAGTGTATAATAAAGTATATAGACTATTGTAAATAGGATACTTTGTTGTAAAGAGTATAATAAAATAAGGAATATAAAACTAGAATATAAGGCACTAGTGTATAACAAAGTATGTCAGACCTTAAAAGCTTAAATCTTGTATGATTTAATGTGCGTATTTGTCAAAAACACACACACAAAAAAAGACCTGTAGCGTGCGAAATATTGGACAAAGACAGTAACAGACAGAGAGACACACAGAAATCCCACCTCTGCCAAGCTGCCACAGTTGGGTCATTAAGCAAGGCCCTTAACCCACCATTGATTGAACTGTAGGATTATATAAGTAAGTCACTCTGGATAAGGGAGTCTGCTAAAATGCTGCGTGTGTGTGTGTGGTGTTTGAGAGCAGTACACCTTATTGTTTAAACCCTAATAATATTTTGTTCTCGTTTTTAATGCATTTGCACAACGGTTGGTATCTTGAAATTATAAAAACAAAATTTGTGTCGTCGCTTATTCACTGCTGCAGATGTTCCCACCTATTTAATATTTACATTACACAGAGTGCGTTTCTTGTGAGCCATGACGCAAACCCCTACAACCGTGCACCTTCAAAGAGACCTCATAAATATTCATGACCAAGTCTCTTGCGTGGCTGTACGTGGCATGAACAGCGGATCCGGATTGCTGCAGCCGCTTGTCAGTGTGATGAAGATTGGCATTCAGGTAAGCTGTCACTCAAAATGCGCTTTGTTCCTTATCTATCAATCACAGCGATCCGGGCTACGCGCTACCTAGTGTTTACTAAGCAGTTAATCCAGTTAACCAAGGCCGCACTGAGGATTACTAGAGCAAAACTACTTGTACCAAAAGCAGAGAGAAACTTTTTTAATGTTGGGATTTTATTCGTAAAGAACTAGGCGAGCTCCTGTGTTGGGCAGAGTCACAAAAACACAGACAGTCTCTCTAAATGTGTGTGTTACGCTACTCTATCGTTTTATAGCCACTACTTAATACGCGGTTTGTGAAGAAACCAGCTTGAGAAACAGTTAGTATAAATGGTTGTTTGGAGAATACACCCGTTAGTTAGTTATTATTATTATTACTACTGTTGTTACTGTTTATCTTCGCGCACACGTATTGTTTTTCACGGATTTAACTTAAGGTTTTATTTTTTTGCCTGAAGCGTCAAAGCCTTACAAATGTAAACTACTTTTAATTCATCTTGTTAGCTTTAGTATGTAAGCGGACTTCTCGAATCGTTAATGCAACT
>JAUZST010014295.1:0-10674 GCA_034779995.1 Parotocinclus haroldoi
GTGTGTGTGTGTGTGTGTGTGTGTGTGTGTGTGTGTGTGTGTGTGTGTGTGTGTGTGTGTGTGTGTGTGAGAGCGGTAGAAACACTATATAATCTGTAATGATGTTTTTCTGATGTATCGTGCATCCCTAAAGGTCAGCCCTGTTCAGACGTCCCCGGCGTGTCACGCTGCTCTCGTAAGGTCGATCTTCTGGACTAAAAACCACGCACCCGCACTTGTTTTTAGGCTCCCCTGATCCGAGTTGCCAGATTTGAATCCCCGCTTCAAAAAAAACCCAAAAAAAACCCCAAACGAACCAACGCCGCTTTTATCGTACAACCGATTCTCGGGGCGTTTTCTTATTTATCCCTCATTTCATTTCAGTCTGCTCAGGGTCACGGATGTTGGACCCCGCCCCGTTTGCGTGCGCTGCCACGTATGGCGTTAACCGGAGGCGACAGGGTGGCGGTCCCGGCCGGTACCTGGAGCTGATGCCGCTGACGCCCCGGTTAGTATTTGGACACCCGTTGTGAATAACTGTTATTGTAACTCAAAAGGACCTCTCTGTGACACTGCCGGATAAGCGGGGCGGGCGAACGGGGCACTGCGTTTTGGACCCGCACGTATAAAACGAGCAGGAACGTGTGTGCAGTGAACTCTCCCTCAAAGCCAGCAAGGTGCTCCGTTCCTGAAACCGGGTTTGCAGGTAGGCGACGCGTCTTCCCGCCTTTTATCTTCCCGTTATTACTAAGCTTAATTATCTTATGCTATGACCCGGAGAAACGTGAGAGTTGTGGCTCTTTCCTGCGCTCGCTTGCGTCGTTGCTTCTTTGCTGCCTCCGTTTGGGCACGGGAGCCTTTCAATCAGGGGAGGCGTGGGTCGCCTCAAAGCTGCAAGGAGTTTGCATGTTCTCCCTTTTGCACGTACCCCGGTTCTCTTTTCTTTACGCCGTTCAACATGCCGCCCTGTTTGCAGGTCGCCGCCGATTCGACCTAAATGAAGCTCCACGTGCTGCTCGCGGTGGTGGCCCTGCATGGCACCTTCTGCCCGCGCTCCCACTGCAAGGCGGCAAACGGCCCGGAACCCCTGCGCGCTCGGCTCGGGACGCCCCGGCCCGCCCCGCCCATGGTGGTGCGCCCGGGCGAGGAGTGCTCCACGAGGCCGGAGACCCCGAGGCAGGGCCGGCAGCGTTACCCGTCACGAGCGGGCGCCGTTAGCCGCGGGCTCCGGCTGAACCTCGCTCCGGCGCTGCACCAGGACCCGGCAGAGAGGCGGCAGCGGCGGGCCGACGAAATGCCCCTCTCCCTGGACCTGACGTTCCTCTTGCTGCGCGAGGTGCTGGAGATGGCCCGGGCACAGCAGCTGGCCCAGCGGGCGAGCAGCAACCGAAAGATGATGGACTTTTTTGGGAAAAAGTAGACATTTCTGTGTCAACGCGACACCGTGATGTTTTTGCAAGTTCGTTCTGAATGCGTCGAGGTTTTTTTTTTTTTTTTTTTGGGCTGATCGTATTGCTAAATTCAAAAAAGAAATAAAAAAAAAAAAAAAAGAAAGACCGAAATGGCAAACGTCCGTCTGTTTTTATTTACGGATTTATTTACAGATTCTGTAAGGAGCGGGCAAACGGGACTAAATCACAACACCGGTCTGTCTCTGCGTTGTGAGAGAGCAAGCACAGGTGAGGAATAAAACCGTAAAAAGACACCAACAGCGCCGGTCTAGGGACCTGAACCCATAACCTTCTGGTTATTAGTCCAGTATCTTAACCGCTGCCCCTAGTATTCTAACGTTCTTCTACTTTCTTTACTGTCCGGTTCACCTCCATCACTTCTCCTGACCGTGGCATGCCCATGCCATAGTTTGGTGCCACAATAGTGCCATTTTCTCGCCCATCAGTCCTAGGGCTAGAGCAGGATTAAGTGATAAGAATGAAGAATAAACTGGGGCGCTGATTTTAGGGGGGGGGGGCATTTAGTGGGGTATTGGAGTGCAGTGTTAACATGGTAACCTCGAATACCCTCTGTGTGTGTGTGTGTGTCCCGCTGAGTTAAGGGGGTAAGGGGCGAAGGTCAGGCCCTGTCCAATCTCAAACGGTGGCATTTTCATATATGGTCATCCTGATCTATACGGTCATGCTCGTGCTAAAAAAAGAGCCCAGGGCTAGGGCCGCCCGGATAGAGGGCATGTCTGTGAACCCTTAGACGTTTGAGAAAGTTCTCACGACCTAGCTTCAAGTCTCGCGCATTCCAGAGAAGAATATCAGGTGGCACGAAAGTCCAGTCCTCTGGCGAACGAAAGCGCGGTTGCCGGAGCGGTGGAGTTCGCCGCTCGCGTTTGACCGCATTGTATTGGATCGAACCCGGGGCGCTGCTCCACGAAGATTTACGGTACAGGCGGTTAAACCGGGCCGTTCAGAGCGTCCGTTCCAAAAGCATGGAGAGCCTGGAGAAGCAGCTGATCTGCCCGATCTGCCTTGAGATCTTCACCAAGCCCGTGGTGATTCTACCGTGCCAACACAACCTGTGCCGCAAATGTGCCAACGACATATTTCAGGTAGTGGCTCGCACCCGTCCCGCGGAAGCCATGCCGTGCGTGGCATGATTACCGTAAAGTACAAACTCGACGCCTGAGCTGAACGACCCCGTTTAGTGCTAGCTAGTGTGGGCAGACCTGACCAGGGACGGCCTCTTAAGTGTTTTCTAAGCTCTTCGTGCTTCACTCGTCACGAAATAAGTTCGCGTGTGTCACGTTTTCTTCACACTCCGCAAGTGATCTGGTCAAGGAACTCCGAAATCTGTAAATAGTAAAAGAAACCCACTTTTTGATGCCCGCAGCCATGTGGGTTCTGGGGTCGAACCCGAGCCCTGCGGAATGTTTACCCTCCCAAGGTTCCTGACTAATTTGAGTTCCCGTCAATTCTGTGCGCGCAGGCCTCCAATCCTTACCTGCCAACGCGCGGCGGGTCTACGCTGGGCGCTGGCGGGCGGTTCCGCTGCCCGTCCTGCAGGCACGAGGTGGTTCTAGACCGGCATGGGGTGTACGGACTGCAGCGTAACCTGTTAGTGGAGAACATCATCGATATGTACAAACAGGAGAACAGCAGGTACCTCAGTCCCGAACAAAATCCCGTGTTTATTGATCTCCGGCAACACTAAAGCGTATCAAACTTCACTCTGTGTGTGTGTGTGTGTGTGTGTGTCAGTGTCAGTACGAGCAGTAAGACAGAGAGACAGCCGAAGGATGCTGCTCTGATGTGTGACGTCCACGAGGACGAGAAGATCAACATCTACTGCGTGTCCTGTGCCGTCCCCACCTGCTCCATGTGCAAAGTGTTCGGGGCGCACCAGGGCTGTGAGGTGGCACCGCTCCACGCCGTGTACGAGAGCCAGAAGGTACGGTACGGTACGGTACACACCACGCCCGGTCGCAGACCACTAACAGTCTCAGCTCGAGTCACCCAAGGAGAACGGGTCTCTCTTTGACTTTTTGGTCCTCCCAATTGTTCTTCATGATAACGTTTAGGGATTTTCCTTGCTGCTGTCGCCCTAGGCTTTGCTCCGTAAGTGCTTTGCCTTGGATCTAATACTAATACTGTAAATCTGCTTTAAGAAAATGCTCCTTTGTAAAAAATAAATAAATAAATAAAGAGCTCTAGAAAGAAACCTGGCTCGGCTCGACTGCCACAGAAACACGTTCTAACCTTTCTTGCTTTTTGGTTTTTGTCGCTTTCCGTTTCGTCCGTGTTTGCAGACAGAGCTGTCCGAGGGGGTCACCATGCTAGTGGGAAACAACAACAGACTTCAGGCCATCATCACCATCCTGGAGGAGAGCTGCAGGACAGTGGAGGTGTGTCTGTGTGTCGAAACAGAAACTGGGTGTCAGAAATGTTAAACGGTTTGTGCATAGTGAATCTTATCCATTGTGCGTGCGCGCGCGCGCGTGTGTGTGTGTGTGTGTGTGTGTGTGTGTGTGTGTGTGAAGGAGAATGGGCGCAGGCAGAAGTCCCTGGTGTGTGAGACGTTTGATCACCTGTATGCGTTGCTGGAGGAGAGGAAGGGAGAGCTCACGCTGAAAATCAGCTCAGAGCAGCAGGAGAAGCTCGACTACATTAAGGGCGTACAGTCCAGGTACACTCGCACGCACACACACACACACAGAGTCACGCACTAAGGCCCACTTTAGAGACGCCAGTTAACCTAACACACACGTCTTTGGACTGTGGGAGGAAACCGGAGTACCCGGAGTAAACCCAGGCAGACACGGGGAGGACCCGGGCCGCTCCACCCGTAAATGCATTTCATTCTTGCGTTTATCGTCTGAGCTCAGGTTTTATTTTTG
The DNA here is from genome assembly GCA_034779995.1 of Parotocinclus haroldoi. Taxonomy (NCBI): domain Eukaryota; kingdom Metazoa; phylum Chordata; class Actinopteri; order Siluriformes; family Loricariidae; genus Parotocinclus; species Parotocinclus haroldoi. The sequence continues at coordinate 4,319 of JAUZST010014295.1, forward strand.
AGTTCCGCTCCTGACCAGGTTAGGGATTTTCCTTGCCACTGTCGCCCTAGGCCTGCTCAGTTTGGGATCGGCCTTAGACATGAGAAGATCGTCCAAAATGGCATGTTCTCCGGCTCTCCCGCCCTGATATTCCTGCGAGTCGCTTAGGTTTTTTTTAACCTCTGCGGTTAGAAATTAGGTATCGCGTTGGCGAGTTAATTCGTTTCCTAAATACATTCATATATCCGTTTTTCCCTGTAATTAATGAACCGTCTCATTTTCCACACCCTGTGACATCGTAACTGGCTCCTAATCGCGACGGATTTACCTGCACAGGTACGCCGAACACCTGGATAAAAGTACCAAGCTGGTGGAGACGGGAATCCAGACCATCGAGGAGCCTGAGATGGCCGTCTTCCTTCAGGTCACAAACACACAGTTGTTGTTGTTGTTTTTTTTATTATTATTATTTATTTATTTTTAACATCCGGCCTGTATTTAGCATGTTCTCCTCTGCTTTTTTTCCCCCCCGTTCCCTTTAACAGGACGTAAAGACGTTACTGCAAAAGTGAGTGAACACGTTCGTTTCACCTTCCACTTTCTACCTTTTTTTAATCTGTTGGCGTCCGGATTTAAAAGACAGATGTAAATTTCCTGATACGGTTCATTTTTCCGACGTTAACGTTACATTTTCTTGTTGGAGACGTCCCGGTTGTATTTGGAGTTTCCCCTTTGGGTTCCTTGTCCCGTGGATCTCCAAAGAACGGCGATGCTCTGAAGCGTTCGTCTCATCCGTAACGACGCTTGCAAAGCTTTTCTTTTTTTCTTTTCCTCAGGATAGCGGAGAGCAGTAGCACGGCTCATTTGGAGAAACTGCAGAATGGCTACGAGAAGATGGATCACTTTACGGTCACCTTCCAGCGTGAGAGAAGAGCCATCCTCAACATCGACTTCAGCAGAGGTAACCGGAGCGCAGAGGCGCTGGCGTGTCAAAGCGGTTTTTTTTAGTTCTGTAAACAAACTCTGCTGGAAATCCAAATCTAAAAAACAATGCAATCGTTTAAAAAAAAAAAAACAGATTTCAGATTATTCAGACCTTTATTAAAAAAAAAGGTGTGTTAGAGGTTTTGGTCAAGGACCCCAACACTGACAGCTTGGCAGGGGTGGGATCTGAACCCTAAACCTTCTTGTCCATAGTTTGGTCTTACCCAAGACCTTTCCCAAATCTCTCCTAAATGCATGCTCAGGAAGACTGATCAGAAAAGCCGTTCCTGCCAATAAAACAATGCAGCTTCAAGAGAGGAAAGTTGATGGTTAAATGTGTGTTGTTGTTTTTTTAAATCAAGAGTCAAATAGCAGCAGGTCAAACGAGTATAGAGGCCAAGAATTAAGGTTGAGTTCAGGAACAGATTGATCGCACGTAAACCTCACGGTACCGATAAAACTATGCAGCTTTAAGAAAGGAAAGTTAATATGTCCTAGAGTGGCCAAGTCCAAGCCCGGCCCTAAAACAGTTATTCACAGGAGAGCGTTTCATTATCGCTTTCAGTAGACGCACTGATTGTTGGCGTGCTTATAAAACGTGGATAAAGCGTTCCCCTTTCTGTGCTCTGCAGCTGTATCCGATGGGGATGGTGACGACAAAAAGGGTCATGAGAAAAAAAAGGTTTGCCCTTTGCCTGTCCAGAAGAGTCCTTCCCTGAATCTAGACTCTGCTTCGACCCCAGCCGGTTCATCCGTCCAAACTCTGAGTCCAAGCCCTGCCCGAACAGCCCCCGCCGATCGAGACCATAACACGCAAACAAGCGCTTCCACGCCTCGTGATTTCCAAAACACCAATCCATCTCATACCAGACACGCGTCCGCTTTCGCTCCGGGCCCTTCTCATACGGCCGTCCAAACCGCCGCCTCCACCAGTCGAGCTCATAATGCACGCGCGACCGCGCCCAACGCTTACGAATCCCAGGCGACCGGCGCGAATCCAACCGCGGCCACTCCAGCCAAACAACAATCCCAACCAACATCGACCGATGTAGCGCAGAATGCGGCCGCTTCGAACCCAGGACACCGAACTTCGGCACCTCCTGAAAGACAGGTAAGCACCGGCGAATCCATTCGGTCCTTAATTAGAGGCGTTAATCTTTCCTCTTCCTATTTCCTTCAGTACGAGGGACACGGGGAGAAAACTGTAAATCGCATAATCTATATTAGTTATAATCTGTACTTGTTTCACCTTCTCCTCCTCTCTCCCAGGAGGCTTTGCACCCCGGTGATGGAAGTTCTTCTCAAAGCTACGAGGACGGCCCCCCAAGACACGTCTTCTCCTTTTCCTGGCTCAATACGCCCAAGTAACTTGACTGTACCGCGTTGGATTGACTCACTGCAGCGTTCCGGTGCTCACAAGAGCGTACGCGGGAACCAAGGAAACCCGGCACGCTGTTCTCAGAAGTGTTATCACCTCCAAACCTGTAAAGCTGCCTCTGACAGTATTGGGAAAGTCCAACATGGTCCAGCTCTCTGATGAAATACACCGACAACATGATGTTAATAAAGCCATTGGATAAGCGATTTAAACGGCTTGGTTAAGCGTGCTTAAATGTGTGTTGTTTTTTTTTTTTAATCAAAAACCAAAGTGCGATGGGTCAAAGGGTTCGAAAAAGAATGACAGAAAAACAGGGATCTAGACACATATGGAGATATTTAATTTGTGTTTTAGAGGCCAAAGCAGCAAGCTCAGCCTTAGTTTGTTGTTCGTTCACTTGTAGAAAAAGTCCAGAACTTCAATAAACACAAACTCTGCCTGGAAAGGCTTGTCGCGACGGAATTGTTGCCTGAAAATGAATTAATTCAGTCATTTGAATTATTTAATTTCATAATTAAGTCACTCTTAGCTTTGATGGACAGTAATTGCTTAGAACGAACCGTAAACAATAGCCGTTTAGCCACGATGGCTGTGTTTGACTTTTCTGCTCCCTTAAGATGGGTAGCTTAGGTTAAGCACGTGGTTAAACCTGTTAACCATAATCCAGCTATACTTTTATTTAAAAAACAACAACAAGATTTAGTACTTTTACTCGCGTTTAAATATAATCTGTGCTATGCTAAGCTACTAGCAGGGCATCTACTCAAGATGGACTTAAGATGGTATTAATATGGGAGTTGGTTACTTTATCTACACAAAATATTCAAACAACAGAACCATAGTTCTGGTAGTTATTAAGTTTTATTTTGGCAGAACTCCAGAAAAAAAAAGAAAGAAATGAAATTAAATGAGCTAAACGTGGTAGGAGTTGAGGCTTGCTGCTTTTAGAAAGGCCGGGCCCGTTTTTAACGTAACCGTGCACGTTCGTGTACGTTTAATGCTCGTTTTCGTTTGTTTGTGCGTTTTATTTTTAAGATATTTCTTTCGTGTTTTGCACAGGTTAGCAAAATACGTTCAGTACTCCAGCACGGTAGGTGTCGCTGCGTCGCCATTCGGTTCTCAGCCCACGGTCGTCGCCATTTACTGTATGGACACCGAGGATTGATGACGTCCCGTTGCACACGGAGCTGCTCGCGAAGCGGTTAGTGTTGTGTGCAGTTTAAAAGTCGTTTCTCCGGTTCACGCCTCCGGTAAGCACCTTAAAGCGGAGCCGTTTTAAAACTTGCGGCACTTTCTGAATAGCGCTTTGCTTTTCTTATTGTTGTGACCAGGAGGCGGAAGCGTCACAGTCTGGACCCGTTCGGTTTAACGTTATTCATCTTAAATCTAATAAATAAATCTTTAATCATTAACATCACATAATATCTCCTGCCTCTTTACTCCAACAGACATGGCCATGTTAGACAACAGACATATTCACATATTCCACATTTTATCTACTTTAATTCTTACAAATGCCAAGTTTGACTAGCAGGAAACGTATCAGATGTGTTCAAGTTCTAATCTAATACTGATCCAGGACCTAGTCCATCCCCACAAAAATCCTCTTTGTCATGTCAACTATCGAAACAGCTGTTAGAAAGGGACTAACTGTGCGCCCTCTAGTGTTCGAACGTCGCAACGACGAGCCGCATAACGTGTATTTAAAAAAATAATAATCTAAACTGGTACTGATCTTTTTTTTTTTTTGTGCAGGTTAACATGTTTCCGAGAGCGACCCGCCCGCTGCTGCTCTGGACGTGCCTGGTGCTGACGGGTTGCGGCGGTGGTTCCGTCGCCATGGAGACCGAGAGCCCTCTAGCGAGGCAGACCCAGCAGCAGCACCTCCAGGCGCTTTTTTCGAAGTACGGCGAGAACGGGACCGTCTCGCTGGCCGGTCTGACGAGGCTGCTGAAGGGCTTGGGTCTGGGCCGTGTCCGGACCGTGATGGTGCAGCACCACGGGAAGAGGCACGACCACACGCACACGCACCAGGACGCTGCAGAGAAGGGCGAGCCCACCCCCGGTACGCGCCCGGACCCTGTTTCCGTGACGAATGTCAGCGCGGCGTCTGACGGCGCCGAGACTCGAGAGGCACTCCGTAACGCCTCGCAGCCCCGCGTAACGTACGGCCAGACCCGCCGCGTCGACGACTATCAGAACTACAGCCGAGAGGTACGGCCGTCCGTATTCGGCCTCGGCGAATCCGCCCTCTCGTTTTCGTAACCCGCCTTTCCTCCGTCTGTTCCTCCCTCAGTGTCGGAACGCCACGGCCATCCTGCAATCGCACGGCATGTCGCCGGAGGGCGTTCTTTCCGTCCGCGACTTCGCCTTCCTTTGCCCTGCCCTCCTGGTGCAGATCGATTCCGAGTCCTGTCTGGTGCATGCCGAAAACCAATCGGAGCACGGTTCGAGCGATTCTCTCTCTCTCACTCACTCACACACACACACACACACAGAATCATTCTCAGGTCTGATGTTAAAACTCTGACTTCTTTCTTTCTTTATTGCTTGTCGGTTTGTTTGTTTTTTTAGAAAGTAAGAAACGTGTTAGCCACGCTGACCGGCACGACGACCCAGCCGCCCGCCAAATCCAGGAAATGGGTAAGCCCCCGCCCCCGCCACGTGTAAGGACAAATCTAACACGAAAGATGTCCCGGGCCGTCCTGTGCTCAGCTTTTTAAAATTGAAACGCTCTCCTGTCACTAATTGATTTAGGTCTGGGCTCGGACTTGGCCACTCTAGGACATATTAAACTTTCCTTTCTTAAAGCTGCGTTGTTTTGTTGGCAGGAACCAATTAAAATTCCTCTCATTTGGGCTTGTATTTTAATAAAGAGCCCGAGAAACGATGGACGAAACATCTGATCTAACTCAGAAAACCTTGTTTTCCCTTCAGTGCTACCACCGCCATGCTTTGTAGTGGGTTGGGTCATTGTGTATGTTTGTATGTGAGCCACTTTAAAGTGTGTGTGTGTGTGTGTGTGTGTGTGTGTGTGTGTGTGTGTGTTCGTGTTCCAGCATGGCTTGGCGGCTTCCTGTCTATAACCCTGATCAACCTGCTGGCTCTGGCCGGCGCCATCCTGATTCCGTTCATCACCAAAGTCAGCTTCAACTTCCTGCTGAGCTTTTTGGTCGCCCTGGCAGTGGGGACGCTCAGCGGAGACGCCCTCCTGCACCTCATCCCGCACGTAATAAAAAAAAATAATAATAAAAGTTAAAAAACGACCCTTTCGCCGCACGTCGCCTCGCGTCCCTTGTCCGATCGGATCAATCGATTCTTTGATTCTTTTCAGTCCCAGAGACACCACGTGCATCACCACGGGGACGGGGACGGGGACGGCTCGGAGCACGGGCACAGCGAGGACTCCCTCAAGCCCGTTCTGACCGGGTTGACGGCGCTGGGCGGAATCTATTTCATGTTCCTCATCGAACACTTCCTGACCCTGGCGAAAATGTTCAAGGACAAAAAGCAAAAGGTGCGTGCGCCGTCGTTTGGGGCGGGGCTGAATTGTCCGATTTCGGGTCTGTCAGGTGTAGGGACGCTGGCCCCGTGGGTTTAGACTGGATTATGAAGGTGTCTCAATACTTTTGACCATGCAGCGTTTCATAGGGTTGACTTTAACGGACCCGTTTGAACCCTTTCGAAGCAGAAACGGCTGGAGGTCGCCGCCGAAAATGCGGAGTCCCAACGCCTTTCGGGTCCCGCGGATCCAAACGTCAAACTGGCAGACGGTAAGAGTGTGTGTGTGTGTGTGTGTGTGTGTGTGTGTGTGTGTGGACAGTTAAGGCCTAGAAAACATGCTCCTTGTTTTTCGATGTTTTTATTTATGATAAAACGTTTGAAAAGCTCAATGTTTCTCTCCCGTTCCCCCTTTGTATCGTAGGCCGGAGCGTTTAGGGTAAAGAGGCGGTTTAAAGAGCGTTCCGTAGGTAATCACACTGTGTGTTTGGGAATCGGTTTCAGTATAAAGAGG
>JAUZST010014296.1:0-10673 GCA_034779995.1 Parotocinclus haroldoi
TTGTGTTGAAATGATGGTTTCGCTGGTATAACCAAAAGTTCAGTCTTAGAGAGGTTTAGCTGAAGGTGATGTTCCTTTATCCATGCGGATATGTCTGAGAGACACTGTGTTATTCGAGCAGAGATAGAGTGATCATCAGGTGGGAATGACAGGCATAGCTGAGTGTCATCAGCGAAGCAATGGTAGGAAAAGCCATGTGAGCGGAAACTTCCCATGCATTTATCTAGTTTGAGCATATTCATTACATTAAATATTTTGCATATATGAAATTAGATTAAAAAGCAGATTTTGCCAAAAGATGGAATAGAGGTGACTATGCTATGATATACTATAACCCCAATTCCAATTAAGTTAGACCATTGTGTAAAACATAAATAAAAACAGAATACGATTATTTGCAAATCCTTTTCAACCCACATTCAATTGAACACACTACAAAGACAAGATATTTAATGTTCAAATGGATAAACTATTGTTTTTTGCAAATATTCACTCATTTGGAATTTGATGCGTGAAACACGTTTCAAAAGATTTGGACAAGAGCAACAAAAAACTGGAAAATGTAAGGAATGCTCAAAAAACACCTGTTTGGAACGTTCCACAGGTGAACAGGTTAATTGGAGTCCAACAGTTTAAGAACTTTTCTCAACGCGCAATTGCAAGGAATTTAGGGATTTCATCATCTACAGTCCATAATATCATCAAAAAGAAATCTGGAGAAATCTCTCCAAGTAAGCGGAAAGGCAAAACCAACATCGAATGCCTGTGACCTTCGATGGCTCAGGCAGCACTGCATTAAAAATTGACATAATTCTGTAATGGATATTACCACATGGGCTCAGGAACACTTCAGAAAACCATGGTCAGTAAACACAGTCCATCGATCCAGTTACAAGTACAAGTTAAAACTCTACCACGCAAAGCGAAAGTCATATATCAACACCCACAAACTAAAGCTAAATCGGAGACACAAAGTGGAAAAGTGTCCTGTGGTCTGATGAGTCCACATTTCAAATTGTTTTAGGAAATCATGGACATTGTGTCCTCTGGGACGAAAGAGGAAAAGGTTCAAAAGCCAACATCTCTGATGGTATGGCGGTTTGTTAGTGCCCATGGTGTGGGAAGCTTTAATGCTTAATGTATTTATTCATACATTATTAATGTATTACAAGTGTCAACAATTACAAATTACAAACAAATGGGGTGTCCAAAAACTTGTAATTAGTATATATAGTCTATATAATCAGGTAATACACTGAAATCCTACTGCCTGAGTAGCTTATAATACATGACCAGCCATGGACATAAATAGCAGGCCCTCAATAAAACAATTAAATCATAAACACTAATGAAGTACAGGATAAAGATGCTTGAAGATGCATGCAGCACTTGGCACCAAAGCCACATTCATGCAGAGGAACTACATTCTAATCATTGTGTTAACTGCCTTTTAGACAAGAATATCTTTGTACATGGATGGACTGCTATGTTTAATATAAGCAGCTATACTTTCATGAACCTATGGGTTGCTTTCATCGCTTCTATTCTCCAGTTCAGGATACACCCAACACCTCACATAAAACTAAATTATAAAAAGATATACTGAATCTGATTAAATAGTTAAGAATACCAACAATAAACAATGATTTTCTATTAAGTAAAATCCTATTCATTCAGCATATTCAAGTCACAAACAAAGCCTTCCACCAACCACGATTTACATACATGTTTTCTTCAAAATCAGTGTACAAATGTTTTCTGGTAAAACCATCATGTCTTAAAATAACTCAAGACTCTGAAGCCTTAAGTATGCATACTGATTCAATTGCAGCCACTGGCGGCCAGAACATGGCAGTAAGATCAGTCAGATTAATATTTGTTTTAAAACACAGGATCTGATATTTTTATGGGATATATAGGAACATGTTTTTGTACTTTTACCACAAATGGAAGTATCAATGCATGCACATCAATGACCAGACGATTCAAATGTGAGTTGAAGCAATAACAATATTTAACATAAGAACTTTTTTTTCTGAATAAATAAATAAATAAAACTATTTGCTGAGAGATGAAAACATTTTTACAGAGAGAAACTATAAAAACGTATGTGGCTGTTGGTAGAACAGGAGCACAGATGAACCATAACAAAACAGAAACAAAATATTGCCAGCTGGATACAAAACATTGTGCATACACATTATGATTTTGATTATGAGTCTGATTATTTCACCTGTGGTCATGTTGAGTGCACATTAAATAAAATCATTTTTGAGGGGTCCTAAGGTATTTTAACCATTACAAATATAAATATGCAGTGACAGGTCAAAATGTCATGACCACTCAGAAGAGGCAATTAACAATGATAACGTATATGGCATGTTGGGAGTAGGTGAAATGGGCAGACATAAAGAAAGACCTGAGTGACTTTGACAAGGGCTAATTTTTCAATCATGTTTAACACTTTAACTTGCTTGCAAAGGTTTTTATTGTTTAGCACAGATTATAATATGGACGTGTTTTCCATTACTGAGACCACATCTGTTTATTTAAAGCCATATAGTGGCAGTTATTCAAAATGAGTGAATCATTTTTTAAATGATTGAATGAAGTCTTCAGTTAAATAACTAAATCAAGTTTTAAATTTGCCCAATTAATCAGTTTTTACAGGAAGTATTATATTTTTAGAAATCTCATTTTACCTTAGGGTGGCACCCTAACCCTAACCCTAACCCAAGTCAATTCCAGGACCACAGACTCTATAGTAAAGTCTCTCTGAGGACTCAAATATCAAGACACTTTCAAGCGACTAGATATGAAGAGTTTGCTGTCTTACCAATGAGGTCATGTTTAATTATGCATCAATATTATAAACCTTGTGGAGAACTTTAGTAAATCGAAATCCTTTGCACTCTAACACAGTCTTCTCTAATCGGTAAAAAACTTTCAGCATCCTTCAGTGGGTGGCAGATCATTTGTTGCTATGTCTCTTAAATCTTGGAATTCATCCATACAGCACTTTCATACCGTCACAATAATTCAGTCTTTCAAATCACAGCCAAAATCTACGATTTTTTATTTTTCTGATGCTGTTGTGTTCAAGCATTTTTCTGCAAGTGTGATAACATTTTCATGTTGATTTCATGTTTCATGCTCTTTTGTTATAAATGTATGTACTTAAAGTCCTTTACCTGGGGAAGAGTGCTATACAGCATAAATAAAATGTAGTATTTTTCTATGTATTGTATACAGTTAGATATAGTTATTTTACTCATTGTCTTTTACATTTTATTGACATAATTTAACAACTGTCCTTAAGCATTCCATTAAAAAGCCTTTCAATTAATACATTTTCTGTACTTTTCTCAGTATAATGTCTTAAAGTCAATGTTAAAAAATAGGCATATAATACAGGTGCCAAGTAGAAATATCAATTCTAATAAATTCTGATAACTAAAATTTTGTTTGTATTTAATAAAACAAATTCACACAAATACTAGGTTTGTATAAGCCTTTTTGGCTGGTTCTCTCTCTCTCTCTCTCACACACACACGCACGCACGCGCACGCTTGCATACACGCACGCACACACATGCACACGCACACACACATGCACACGCACACACACACATGCACACGCACACACACACACACACACACAGCTAAGCCTGGCCTGTTGATGCTCTGACGCTTGCTATAATTAAGCTTATGGTGTTTGTCCACTTTCTCAGCATGAAGCAGAGCTCCGCACAGTCCCTGTCCGGTGTGAGTCACACTGCCCAAACGGGACAGCAGAGACCAAAAGACCAACCACTGACTTCATAAGCCACATACACACGGTAATCTTATGTTTATGGGAACATTCCATTAACATAATGATTACAGAAGCTTATTTATTAATTATACACCAGCAACTAGCCCTTCGTTTTTCAAATACAGTTTTTGGTTTTTAAAATTAAGCAATTTAAATTGATGAGACCGCCAAAAATCCAGGTCTAATACATATATAATATAACTATTTAATACATTACACCAGCATTGCAAGGTCCATCGACCAGAGTCCCTGTGGTACCTCTGAAAATGTGCTGAAAGTTACATATACAGAAGTGCAATGGACTAGTGTTCCATCCCGAGTGTGCTTAACACCTGACCCCTATGTTCTCCAGTGATATGTTCCTGTGTCCCAGAACCCTGACCAGGAAAACTAGGGTTAAATTGTAAAAATGTAAAACTTCTTGAAATACTGAATAACAATTGCTTTCATTTCTTACAACAGAATCTACTGCACTATGCATTACCGTTTCACCTCAAAACGTATCATGTGACGAGCAAAATGAGGCATTTCACTTGTCCCTTGTTCTGATTATGATCTGATAGATTTAATCAGTATAAATGATGTCATACATTTTATGGTGCAACACTGCCCTTTACTACCAATCCACTTCTAATCACTTTCCAAATTTTTCACTGTCTGCAGTCATGACCTAGTAAATGAAAAAATGAATTATATCTTTTTGTCCAGACTAGTGCTGAGAACATCCTACTCTATTATCTATTTAGAGTGCAGTGAAACTAAGATTGTGATAAGGTCAGTATTGTTCTCACATACCAACAGAGGAACAGTTTACACTACACAATCTTTTTTACGTTGGTATGCTTCAGTATATTGCACCTTGTGATTCCTCTTTTGATTTTTTAGCATTTGTATTAGACACACCATATACATTCCTGACAAGTGTAACATTAACTGTAAGGCAGAACGACTTTTAAAGTGTTTTATTACTAGTAATTCAACAAAACAAGAACAAGGAAAGGAAAATGTACAATATGGATGTACAGTGGTTATCATGGGTGCAGTATTCAGTATGTATAGTGGTTTATATTTTGTATTGCTAGACAGTTGTTAAATGATGGCAAAAAAAGCTTAAATGTGACTGATGTAGAACAATGTTGATATGTCAGGAAAACAATTCTGTGGTTTTTTTGTAGTAATTGCAGGAGTAGTATGTATGCCTATGTACTAAGTCTGTGTACGCCTATTCATAAAGTCAGTGTCTGTTTGCTTCTGCAGATTATAGATTCATGGTGATGGGAAGAAGATATTGCCCTACCCCTCTCTATTTTCCTCTTCATCCGGGTTGGATATGAGCTGAGAGCCAGCCAGTGAGATGTCCAAAGCAGCCAGAGGGAGATCTCTGTAAGTAAAGCTGACCAACTGCACTGGAGCCATGCACTGGCCCTCCTCCTCCACCTGCTGGGAAATCACTTCCAGGTCTGCAGCTGGCTGAGAGGGCCTGCACACACAGGGGTCAGTCACATTGCTGGCTGCTGAAAACAATGCAAAGTCCAAGAACTCCTCAAAGCAGACACTGAACTGAACAGTCACACCCATACAGTATCTCACAAACTATTTAATTATATATTTCATGGGACAACACTAAAGATATGATACTTTGATACAATGTAAAGTATTCAGTCAGTCAGCTTGTATAACAGTGTAAATTTGTTGTTCCCTTAAACAACACACACCCATTAAAGTTTAAACCAAGTGACATGGTCAAATTGTGCCCAATTAGTGATGTGACTCGTTAGTGTTATAAGGTCTGCGGTGTGAATGGGGAGGAGGTGTGCTAAATTTAGTGTTATCCCTCTCACACTCTCTCATACTGGTCACTGGAAGTTCAACAGGGCTCTCTGAGGATCTGAAAAAAAGAATTGTTTCTCTTCATAAACATGGTTTAGGGTTTAAGCAGTTTGTCAACACCCTGAAGGCAGGGTGGCCAAGACCATAGAGCGGTTTAACAGGTCAGGTTCCACTTAGAACAGACCTCGCCATGGTCAAAGTCCAAACTTTGTTCGGGCCTGGTATTAACAGTGATCTGATCAACATGCACTGCTAATGTGTTGCCAACCAGTCACCCGTATCACGGGTTTAAATGAAATACATTTAAACTGTGACATGCACAGTGTGCTAAAGGATGACAAGTAGCTGAGATTTAAAGGAATATTTCAAGGAGTAATGTTAGTGTAATGTTTTGCAATGCTCTCTCTCTCTCTATCTCTCACATGCATAAACAATTACAATTACATAATAAAAAACTAAAAAACCAAAAAACTAAAAAAAAACAAAACAAAAAAACAAAAAAAAAACCCAGCAACAAGGGTCACTCGGCATCACCAAGCAGATTTATTCGCTTAGAGGGGGGAACTAAATGTGTGGATGAAGTTCATGCACAATAGTGAACACAAAGAGGAAAATAAATATATATTTTTTTTATTTTTAGGTTTAGATAGATACATAGATGATGGATAGATAGACAGACAGACAGGTGACAGACAGACAGACAGATGCTAGATAGACAGACAGACAGACTCTAGATAGACAGACAGACAGACGCTAGATAGATAGATAGATAGATAGATAGATAGATAGATAGATAGATAGATAGATAGATAGATAGATAGATAGATAGATAGGCAGGCAGGCAGGCAGGCAGGCAGGCAGACAGACAGACAGACAGATAGACAGACAGACAGACAGACAGGCAGGCAGGCCGGCAGACAGACAGGCAGACAGATAGATAGGAAAATGTACAAAAATGTACAACCGTACAACCCAAGCAATTGTAGGTTAAGGGACTTGCTCTAGGCCAAACAAAGGCAGATTGGCAGTGATTGGCAAATCTCTTTTGGTCCAATGTTGTGTCCAATCACATTTCACATTGCACAGTCACTGATGCACAAACTCGACAAGAGTCTCTAAACACACTTAGATTAATTTACCACATGTGATTATTTAAACCACTAATCATTAAATGATAAGGTGAGATACCAGTATTAACCAAAGTACAATGTGAGCACTAAAACCTGGTCTACCTGGCTGTCTACATTCACAACTAAAAAAACAACTTAATAATAATCATAATCCTACCCAGCTGTACTTTGACAGTTATGAAATCAATACTCCCAGTCCTTAAAATGGCTCAATCAAGGGCAAAAGAGGCAAGTGGAAGCAGGACCTGCTGCTTGGCACTTGTCCCAGCCTGCACTGAGTGAGGACATCAATAAAGCCACTGTGTGATAGAAGGCAGGCAGGGAATGCTGAAAGCAAGGTAGAATAAATAGGAAGTATGTCCATGGAATGCAACAAAATGTGTGGGTTGTGAAATAGAGGCAAATGTGAAAGCAGAAGACCATTTAGCACACGTAATATGGCTCGACTCCTCTGCTCCTCCAGCATTCACTTCTGGGAAAACAGCATTCACAGCACACTTGCCCGAGTCCCTGATGCTATATGCACACACTACATTCATCACCTGTTCACTAGCCATGTTGTAATCACACAGACTGTTCCAAGTATCAAAAGTTATACCCTATTTTCTATCATATCATATCATGAGGCGTCAACTCTCCCATTATAAGACATAAAAAATATGCACAAAATATTTGGAGATAACAGAGAATAGATAATACAACAAATAGAAACATAGAAACAGTCTGACAAGAAGAGCTGATATGATCATACTAAAAACAAATATTATCCATAATATTGAAATACTAGGATATCAGCCTATATGTGTTTGACTGTTGTGATGCAAGTTCCATGACAGTAACAGATATCTTCCTTAATAACACTGACTTCTCCAGACTAAACGAACATCTTAGTCAGTTTAGACCCCCCCACACACACACAGAAATTAAAATGTTTAGCCCTTGAAAATAGATTTTCCACTTAGTTTCACTTTTATGCAGCACACACATAAATGCAGAAAAAATACTGAAATTGAAAGACTTTCAGTACCGCAAGTAGAGCATAATTCTTTGCAGTGTAGACAGGGGAGGAAAAGCAATTTCCTTCACAATGCACCTAATAAAACCATGCATCTTATCACATAAAAATAATAATATAACACATTAATTACAAAGAGTTTGACAATACTACTGCAAGTGGTCAAATTGTTCATGTGCACCAACATTCTGAGATGTTATATCTTATTATTTTATATAAACTTATATTATTGACTGCAGTGTTTGAGTAGCATCTCTGGAGCATAATATAAGACATATGCTGTAAGCTGGCATATGCATAACCATACGCTACACATATTACGCAAAAGATTTTTTTTTTTAACTGAGACCATTATTTACTGTGAAATCTAGTATTTTTATTAAGCCATATTTTTTTTCTTGCCAACGCTTATAATATATCTTCAGTGATTATAATTAAAGCATAATGTCATCATGCCTAATACTAAATCAATAGTATTGCAAAAAAATGGCATTGAACATTAAGAATCCAAAAATAAGCTCATATTATGATATTAATAACATACCATATGCCACAAAAATAAATGCATTCCCGTTGTAGATGATTATATCAGCACTATAAAGCTATTCTTTTAGTTATTTGAAAGCAAAAATAAATTGTGTATTACAGTGTGCATGAAACCTTAGGGTATAGCATCTAAAGCCCACTAACTGGATTAAGATCTGTATCTGGAAGCTACACGCTACGTACATAAACATACAGTTAGTTAGTTAGTATTCTATAGAAGACAGCAGTTCTCCTTTACATTGTAAAACAGTGTTTGAGACTACATCCAAATATAAAGTGTACTCTAAAAAAACTCCCAGCTACTCACTGAGGAGCTTTCATTAAATTATTAATAGCTGATAATATCCAGCATGTTGGAAGATGTCTAAGCCTCAGTGATTTTTATTAGTATGTTTTAAATATGCTTAATAGCTATGGGCATGAAATTCGATTTTAATCAGTGCTTTTTCATGAACTTTTTGTAAGCTGAAACAAGAAAATAAAGCAAAACAAATACTCATGACTGATACACCCATCTGTGCTAGCTTTTTAGGAGAAGGCACTTCTCTCCACACAAAATTGCATGGCTGGATTAAACATCAAGCCTAGATAAATATGCTAGCAAGTATACTGAATCTCAACGACACACAGATAATCTCCTGTTGAGCAAAGGCCTGCAAAACTCAGCCATCTATTAACATCTAATTAGCATTTAATATTCATTGACATTAAAATATCTGTAGCAAATCAAATTAGGATGGAATTGGTGCCTTGGGGACAAAATGACCTAAATGATATTGTACACAGGGCTTCACAAATTAAGCATGTGAGAAAAAATAGTTATAGAAATGTCAGATATGCAGAACTGTGTCAGATGATTATTACATAATCCCCAAATATTATCTGAACATACATATTTCACAGAAGTAATTGGTATGCACTCATGAATCAAAACATTGTGAATGCTCACAGGGCTTCATTTATGAAACCTTTATTAAAACGTGCAAAGGAGTAAATAACCTTGTAAATGTACCTTGAAGACGTTAACATTTCACATCACTGATCAGTTTCACACTGATGGAATGGTAGTTCTTCTTATTTATATGCAAATGCATAATAAGATCGTGCCTTGATGTGAATGTGATTGTCCCAATGACATTTGGGAAGTAAGTAATGACATCAAAATTTTGTTTGACTTCCAGCTGTTGTTCTGCGATTGTAAATGAACTTGTAGTGAAGCATTAGATGGATTATGCCATATAAAATTCCTAGGATGATGCAGCTCACTGGCAGTTGGGGGAAATTCCTGATCTGTCAGCAGCTTCCCTCTGGAGCATTCCAACAGCCAATAATCTGAACAGTACCTGGAAAAGCACGGAATCTGATGGATTTTATATATATATATATATCTCTCTAACGACACGTTTATGCAACAACACAAACTTAGCCATTTATACTGGTGAGTACTACACTCACTGTTTGAGTGAAACAATCTATGTTAATTAGCAAACAACTGCCCTGTACAGGTTTATTGGAAGTTTCTTTGAATAACAGACATATTATTAAACAGAGTGCCAGCTGAGTGTATTTTTTTTTTATCTTTAGTATTTTACAACCCCAATTACAGTGATGTTGGGGCATTGTGTACGACATAAATGAAACAGAATACAAAGATTTGCAAATCCTTTTCAATCCATATTCAATCGAATACACTACAAAGACAAGATAATTAATGTTTAAACTGATCAACTTTGTTTTTTGCGAACATTCACTCATTTGGATTTGATCCTTGCAACACGTTCCAAAAGAGTTGGGACAGGGGCAACAAAAGAGTGGAAAAGTTTAGGAATGCTCTAAAAACACCTGAACATTCCAGAGGTGAGTGTAATGATTGGGTATAAAGGGAGCAGTTGTTCACAAGCAAGGAAGGCGTGAGGTTCACCACTTTGTGAACAGCTTCATGAGCAAAAAGTTCAAAATTTTAAGAACAACATCTCATTTTGGAGTTGCAAGAAATTTAGGGATTTTGTCACCTACAGTCCATAATATTGTCAAAAGATTCAGAGAATCTGGAGAAATCTCTGGAAGTAAGCCGCAAGGTCAAAAACCAACATTAAATGCCTGTGACCTTTGATGGCTCAGGTGGCACTGCATTAAAAATTGACATAATTCTGTAATGGATATTACCACATGGGCTCAGGAACACTTCAGAAAACCACTGTCAGTGAACACAGTTCATCGCTTCATCTGCAAGTGCAAGTTAAAACTCTACCACGCAAAGTGAAAGCCATATATCAACAATACTCAGAAACGCAGTCGGCTTCTCTGGGTCTGACCTTATCTGAGATAAACTGACACAA
>JAUZST010014297.1:0-10673 GCA_034779995.1 Parotocinclus haroldoi
CTCTTTGGTGTCTCTAAAACAGTGACCGTTAGTGTGTGTCTGTGTGTGTGTGCGTGCGTGCGTGTGTGTGTGTGTGTGTGTGTGTGTGTGTGTGTGTGTGTGTGTGCGCATTACAATAATTACAAATATCATTTAAGCCGTCCACGGACGTGTGGTGCCTTTTTGAGTCTTGGTCCTCCCAAGGTTTGTTCTTTACAATGTTTGTAAAAAGAGTTTGTTTGTTTTTTTCCCAGGGTCTCATTAGTCCTAAGCTTGCTCAGTTTGAGCTTAGATAATAGAAGATCAAAGGAATTTGTAAATCTTGATTACAATGCTCCATTGTAAAAAAACAAAAAAAAACAAAAAACAAAACTGTAGAATTAAATGAGAAAGTCACTGACTTTCAAACTAAACATGGAAAAAATGGCAGTTTACGTTATGTCCTTCACCAGGCTTCACAGTCGGGAGCAGACATTGTGTCTTTAAGGCTTACGCCGGTAGGTCCAAGCACAAATCCATCCAGATGTTACATGACAAGAACGTAAGAGTACACAAACATTTTGTAAGACATACACGGCCAGAGAATTCTGCATATTGTTTGTTTAATACGGCCGACCATTAGCAATCCGTCACCATGCTTAAGACTTGGCATGAGGCACTGCTGCTTGAAGGTTTCTCTGATTTCCTCCAGACATTACGTCCAGCCAAAAGAAGGGATTCTGTAATGTGACTCGTTGGTCCGAGTTTGGTTTAAATACCTCAAGTAACATTTCCCGTCCCGCAGTGATCTACTAAAAACGCTTTCTATGGTTTTGAACAAGTCCTGTCATTGACCCACATGCCGTTTTTAGTCCTTGGCAAGAGATTTTTTGTACACGTTGCATACAGTTCTTGGCAAACCCCTTGCTTTGGTGAGGCAGCATGACGTTTCCCCTAGACCTTCTGTACCTCTGCAGTCTGGATTAAAAACGGAGAAGCCCCCTATAGGGACCGCTATCAATCGCAATATCGGGAGGAGCAGGATATTGCGGCATCATGTGACCATACGGCCGACCGGTCTTGTCCCGAGACTTGAGCGCACATATGCACACAGACACAAAGTCATTAAATATTTATCAACAATAATGGGAAACAATAAAATTGAAAATTGCACATTATGTGCAGGAGTTTGCTCTTATCATGAACTGATCCTTTTAATGACTTCAAGGAGCCATCAAGCACAATGGTATTTTTAGTGTCTTGGCAAATCCGAGAGGGTGCAGCCATGAATCTGTCTGCTCAGCTGTAGCAACCACGAACGACGCACGACTGCCTGTGGCCAAGCAATTTCCACCTTAACGGAGGGAAATGGCGCCGTACAAAGGGCCCGTGCTTTAAATGACGCTTTTAGTCCTTCCAGTCTTATGCAGAAGGTACAAGGTAAATGTCATGTTTTTGTTTATCTTCTGAGTGAAAAGGACCTAACCTTTGGAGGGAACAAATCTCAATAATGCATACAGTACATCATTTAATGCGTACATATAAAACAAATTGGGGGGAAAACAATGATCCAATTGGAAAATGCAGGTGCAGATAAAGTGTTTATAAATGAAATAAAATGCATTTAGGCCTGTATCCTGATCTGGAAATATCTCAACTTCGGATACAGTGGATGGCAGCAGTACAGCCATGGGTCTTATTTATTAATGACCGGTACTCAAAAACACTTGGAACATACAGAACGGGCCAAAAGTCCTAGGCCTCCAATTAGATTTGTTTCCCTAATGCTATAATGACCTTGAATTTGTCGCTCCGTAATGGTCCGTAACTTCCACTGATCTTCGTCCCAGTCTTAACCTTGTCACCCTGTTCACCTTTCTGAGCTGCTACACTTCCAAAAGCCCTTCCTGCCCAAGCTTTTTAAGACTGTATAAGGTACCAGATGCTCAGAAGCAGCCTGTAGAATTTTTACTGCCTGTTTTTATTATTACTGCATACAAAATTACCCGTATATCCCGGCTGTGTCCTGATAAAGACACTGAGAAATAATATATATGGTCATAATATCCTGGCTAAAACACATCTAATCTAGCAGTGGCCTAAGACTTTTGCACAGTATTGCACATCAAATGTAATTTCCAATAGTTAGGTGTGTTCTCAATACTAATTGAATTGAATTGTTTTTATTAGTGCAAAATAGACATTGTGACAAAGCAAAAAAAAAGGAAAAACAACAAGCAGCCAGGGGTAAAAGTAACAAGAACAAATAATACCAGTCTGTCATAAGGAGCCCTGTCCAGTGCTGGGTGAGAGCAGACAATTGGACGATGTTCTTAAGAGTTCTTGTCTAGCCAAATACAAACAACACCAGGCGGTCAGGTTGAGGGTGATGCTGTGACTGAGTCCATAGACGGTACATTCATCAAGCTGTGGTTTGTGGCTCTCCATAGCATTTTGTCCACAGCGACTTGATCGTTTTTCTCTGACTGTACAAAGATAAATACAGTAAGGTACAGGGGAGAGTTTCCTTTCTGTGAGCCAAATCTGTTGGTTCTGTTTTGAAAACGTATGCAGAAATGTACTGTCAAGCTTTTCCTCGAACGGTGTGGGGCTGCAGTGTTTACATTTGCTTCCTAAGTCGGTAAAACATTCATATTAAGCTGTCAGCATACCAATATGACCTTGCCTGGCTGAATGAGGTGCTATCTGCCTGTTGCCCAACCTCTCGCAGACCTCAAAAACGCACTGTCTGCAAGCTGTTCTAGTCCTCACCACCCGCCTGCTCTCTAAAATCTCATCCAGACCAAGTGTTGATGCAAAACGGTCAGCGATTTGGACGAGCCTGCTGCCTTTCTTGCCTTTCCGCCCTACTCAGATGCCAAGTCTGTCCAAGCAGCCTCCGGAGACACAAGATAGAGGCTCGCCATGGATTTCTGCCCTCTCAGGTCTGCTGCAGTATCGACTGACCACGATCTGTGATGTTGCCTCCCCAGGGCCATGCAGGGGGGGGGGAAACAGCTTGATTTATGATCAAATAAAGGCTCCGAACAGTTACACGCTCACCAGATATGACCTCGGGTCCAATATTGGCATCATTGGGAGGCGGGAACTCATAAGGAAGGTCGAAGAGGCTATCGTCTCCAAGAATAATACCGTATTTCCTTTATGACTTGTCTGACCAGCCTTTTGTTCTGTGGCGTATAAAACAGCAACGTGATAGCGCCTGACTTTTTTTATAGAAGGTCCGCTATGCAGACGTAAACACCCCTGATTAGGTGTCTTTACTGAAGTGTAAGCTGGAACGTGGAACTTAAATACCTCACTTTGATTTATGAATGCCCATGTAAAAAGACTCGCGAAGAAGGGAAGGCTCATTGGCAGCACCTGGTGCTCAGAGAGGGTTCTTTAGTAGCATTAGTGCCTATTCATTTTCACGGGGTATTGGTTTTCACCGGTGCAGCCCTGTTGCTCTAGACACGCCCGCTGCCTTATGGCACCACGAGACAGAAGAGCATTCTCGTCCAATGTGCCGCTGTAAAACAAGCGCTGCCCTGTTGCCAACCAGCCACGTTCTTGACCTCCTGTTTCACCTGCTTGTATCTGTAGGTGGAGTGGCTAAAGAATGAAGAGGTCATCGACCCAGCGGACGATCGGAACTTCTACATCACCATAGACCACAATCTGATCATCAAACAGGCCCGTCTGTCTGACACAGCCAACTACACGTGTGTCGCCAAGAACATTGTGGCCAAACGGAGAAGCACCACGGCTACTGTAATAGTCTATGGTAAGCCTGCTTTATTTGCATACATATCACCTCGTTTGTCCCCCTAGAGACCCGGAGATCACGTCGGAACAAACTGCGGTAGAGACAGACTAAGCAGTTTGACTTTTTATTTCCGTTGGTGGCTTATTAAAGTAAATATACGCCCCTAAAATGGGAGTTTGTTCCAAAGCTCTGGTCGTCACCGACTGGAAACAGTGACGAAAATGGTAGCGAAAATTAAGATGAATCACTTAATCCATCGCGAGTGTCTGCTTTGCCTAAGATTCTTTTAAAATTTGTAAGTTACCTGCAATTCTTACGAGTTAGAAATAATCTTGTGAACCTTACTCCATTGTGGATCGATCTTCAAGTATCTTGGGGGCCTTACGGGGGGACCTTGGGGTGGATTTATGATTCCTAATTACCTTTCAGTTGCTGCTCTTTTATGAGCTTTTATCCTGTTATTAATGCCAAGTGCGTATAAAACGACATTTTCTTAAATGCCCCAAACTCTGTTCAGGAGAAAAAACTAGTATATGAAGAAGCCACTCAAATATAGTCAGTGATGTAAACAATTATGTCATTTTATGCCCAGAGCGACTTACAATTAATACAGTCTTACAATCCAAGCAATGGTGGGTTAAGAACCTTGCTCAGGAACCCGACTATGGCACAGGCTGTGAGGATGCGGGATTTGAACCCTCGATCTTCCGGTCCATAAACCAGTACCTTAACCACTAGGCCGCCACAGTCCCAATTATTTGACCAGCAATGCACAGTCACGTCAAAGCACACCAAGTGTTCAGCCGTGGGCATTCGTTCGTCGAGGAGATCCATTAAAATCATAGTCTCTCTTGGCATTAAAGTGATCTGATCCCGTTCTCAAGAAAATTGTTTGTTGATATTTGCGCCTAGGCTTTGGAGGAAATGGTACGATCAGCTGACAGCGTGATTAGCAGATCATTGTCGCGGACGGAGCCGTTTTGGCAGCGACAGCTTGTTTTCTAAGCACCTTCGTCTCGTTGCTTCGTAAAACTTTTTCTCGGGTCTGATCTCACCTCTGCGCTGCTCGGAGCAGGAAGATGTTTCTTCTTAAGAAATGGTGGATGTGCTGACGGGCTGAAACGACCCCCTGCCGATGTTCCCAGGCAATTCTCAAAGTCTTAACGGATGAAGGAAACACGAGGGATGTTTTCCCCTGAACCCAGCCCTGCCTTTACGCTGACGGGCTGATGAGCTGGGAAGTCAAAGCAGTAGATGTTATCCTACTGTAAAAGAAGGGAAGGCTCTCTGTGGTAAAAAAAAAAAAAAAAAAAAAAAAGAGATCCTCAGTAAAGTGAAAGATTCCCACCTGCTGCTATCATAGTCGGCTTTCCTTTCCATCTTGCTTAAATCCAGCAACCGGTAGTTTTCCGCTCTCCCAACCGATAATAAATCATCATTGGTTCTTCAGCCCGAGAATTGCTCCCCAGTCTAGCCTGAAGAATAAATGACCTACTGTGTTGGAATAAGGTGAGCGGTGGAGGTGGAGGGGAGGGGGGGGGTGTAGGAAGTGCAAATGCTTCAAACAGAGGGACAGATTCTTCCAGAGACAGCTGCGCATAAACCTCCGGTCCAGTCACATTTTTGTCTGATAGAGCAATCTCGGTAATCTCCTACGGTTTGGTCCACAGCGGAACATCTTTCAAGCTCAAAGTCCTGGCGAGCTGTAGGGTTAACGGCTCTCCTTCAGGCTGTAATTTACACGGCATGACCTGACGTTTGTTGTTTACGTATTAAGCTTTTGTGTTCATTTGACCGCCATTGGTTGTTTCTCTTACCAGGCTGATTGAGCTAATAGTGGTGGTACATTGGTTCAGGTACTGTAGTGTGGATCAGAAGGTCCAAGGTTCAAATCTCTCAAGTCCCAAATCTCCGCGAGCAAGGCCCGTAACGAACAGTTGCTTTGACTGTAAGGCTGTTGTGTGTTGTGTGTATCAATCTGGATACGATCACCTGCTAAATTACTAGAAGGTCCAGGGTTCCATTCCCAGTATGGCCCTTGATGTTTGTCAACACGTTTCAGTCAATAGACGAGAGGTAGAAATCGCCCCATCCCAGCTGACATGTTGCTAAACACTCTGCCTCTATGGAGAACCGTTCCATTTGCCCAGAGCCATGTGCTAAGTGATAGTTAACATCCTGAAATGGTAAAAATCAGTTCACACGACTCGGCAGGCGATCTCTCACCGAAACATATGACGTGAACGTGAAACATTTGTGAATTTAACTAATCGAATTGGTCATTTTCTCGAGTACACACTGCGTTTTAGTCTCCATAAAGTGTTCGATATCCGTTTCGGTGCCTTTTGTTCTGTGGTGTGTTTAATTCCGGGGTTGCCTGAATTATATCCTGCAAGAAAAAAAGCTACAGTCGATGGAAAAAGAGCCCAAATTAATCCCTGTCTTTAGAATGAGCCGACCTGGCAACCGTATCGGTTAATGATTTTTCTGTGCTTAAGGTAATTTACAATGGACCAGAAGCTCCAGGGTTCAAATCCCACCTCTGCCAAGCTGCCACCGTTGATCTGTGTCCACGAGCAAGGTCCTTAACTGACACTCGTTTGGACTGTAAGATGTAGCTGGGTTAAGCTGACCTAGATAAGAACATCTGATGTTCATAAATGACAGAAAACCGAAACAGGGTACTACGTGCTATAAAAAATAGGGTTACTCGGCTAAAATCTACATCTCTTTATCGGTTTTCTTAATCTGATTTCTTGATCAAAGTAAGCTTTATACATGAGAAATCCGGCCATGATCTGAGCATTAAGTGCATGAAAACACTCAGTGAAAACTTAACTTGTTAAATCGTTTCTTCCACCAGCACCAGTTGCCAACACATCCTACCCAGTAATATATTTCTTTTTGTTAACGCACAAGCCAACCTGGTAATTACCCCGTAATTGTTCTAGGTCTTGACCCAGCAGTTCAGCTCTGGAGTGTTTCACGCATATCCATTGCCTGATAAATAACATAAACTCCCAGATATAAGTGTAAAACGGGGGTTCACGCTGGCTACTTTTGCCTTTTTAGCCTCATGTTGCATTGTTTCAGGACTTCCAATGGGCTTTGTTTATGGTTTGTCAGTATCAGTATTAGTATGCTAGGGGTCCAAATGTATGGTTAGTATCGTTTGGAGAAGATGCCTTTTCATAGTCTGTACATCCACTTCCATTTTTACCCAAACCGCATGCTGTTTTCTGTATTTTAGTACCTATAAAATAGTAGCAAATTGAGAAAACGTATGTGTAGCAGGGTAGTGTGTAGTTTGGGGCACAGCCAGACAGTGCTTCGAGAAGGTAACAAATAACTATAACTAGCCAACAAGGTCAGAAAAACAGACTTCTCGTCAAAGCTTATATACGAGTGGCCCTTTCAAAAAGAAAGTGTCGCCAGTGGAGAATGTTTGGACCCAGCAATCAGAGACCTGGATAAAAGCTATCAGCTTTTGAAAAACTTTGGTTCACGGTCTATTCATGCGTCCCTGCGAATGTGTTTTTGGGGCGGTCTGCGGAAAGCATTTCAGCGTTTGTATGAAATCGGTTGTGTTCCTTCCTTTCTATCGATGAGGAAAGTGGCTCTCAGGAGGTGCTGATGTCACCAAAGTCAAGTTTCAGTTCAGTGTCTGGCTGCTGAGTTCCTGTGTGAAGCCCGAGCAGAGCTCTAAATCACTTGCGTGGAACTGAAAGCTTGGGGATTATCCCAGTTCCATTATTTTAAGTTCTTTCCCCTCCATTGCCGTCGTGTCTTTCTTTGTTATTGCTCTGAGGGCGGATGAAAAGAACATTAAGAAACAGAGCAGGTTTCAGCATGTGCGGCTCAAACAAATCCGACAGAACGGTTGCAAAAAATAGGTTCCAGAGTAATCCTAGTCAAATTTTCTTGGGCAAGGAAGGGTCAGAATCCTGACTTGCTAGCCTGCCTTTGTAGGCCAGAAGACCAAAAGGATGAAAACGAGGAGCTTTGAAGTCAGCTCATCCTCGGAGCGCTCGAGTCGCTGTCTGTGGAAGCACGGCTCGGTGCAGGCGAGATATGGAGGCTCAGCCGTTAGATGATAAACAGCAGGAAGAAATATCAGACCAACAGAGGCCACAACAAGAAGCTTCAAACAAGTCTTCATAGCCAGAAAAGTAGCAAGAGGGTTAGAATCCCAAGATTTAACAAGAAACTGCTCTGCTTTGTCTCGCGTTCCTTCGTTTTTACCAGAGCCACTTCTCAAAAAGACGAGCCGTTAGAAAGCCCAAAGCCACAATGTCTTTCTAAGTCACGGTCTCACGAGCTCTGTCACAGGCTTGACTACGAGATGGAGTCTGCTATTGTCTCAGGAGCCACCGCAATCACACATAAATAGCCACTGCAGTGGAAAGCATTTTCCCTCTGTTCTCATCAAAGCAAAAAAAAAAAAAAAAGATGCATAATGAATAGCAAATGCATGCCTCTTTGATCCAACCAAGCATTGAACTTTGCTTAAACAAACTTTTCTTTTGCTGCGGCAGTGAATGGAGGCTGGTCGACATGGACCGAGTGGTCGGTGTGTAACAGTCGCTGCGGTAGAGGGTTCCAGAAAAGAACTCGGAGCTGCACCAACCCAGCGCCCCTCAACGGAGGAGCCATATGTGAAGGCCAGGCCATCCAGAAACTGGCCTGCAACCCCTTGTGTCCAGGTACCGTTCCCAGTAAACCCTACTGCTTTGTGGTTTTATGTCCATATGGCACAGGCTTCACCAGGATTTATGCGCTGCCTGTAGAGGATTTGGTCTCGGTAACAGATCCTATATGATAAATGTGTTCAGTTTCCCTCTTCAGACCAGCCACAAAAAGACCAATTTTACCCAACGCTATACCGTAATGACAATGTAAAAAGAATCAAACCTTAACCAATCGGACTGGTTACCCAGTAGTCTGGCCTTTAATGGTCCTATGGTGCTACGGTCCTATCATCTTGAGTCATGCAATTAACATTAACCTTAACATACAGTACTGTGCAAAAGTCTACATTAACGTCGCCACTAATTAGACAGATACGGTATAACGACCCGTATATCAAGAACAGCTTCTGTAGGCTGCAGTGGCAAGCATTTAGCATTTGGTAGCTTCGTTGAGCTGCCAAGTTGACCCAGGCCAAATAAGCGTGGAAGGATAACAACCAAGTGACCACCTTTTTCAAAAGGGGAACCGGGTGATAATATATATGCTACAGCTCACAACGGTTGGAGTAGAGATCAGTGGAAATGATGTTATTTTTAATGTTTTAAATCCATGGATCTTGCTGAAACAAGGAACCTAATGGTGGTTTAAGACTTTTGCACAGCACTTCATGTCTGTATGGATACCTTATTCAATGGTACTCGAGGTTTCTCTTGGTTAACGCCCACCTCCGCGAACCTCCTGAGCTTAATCTGATCGTCTTCGTGATTTAAGAAGCACTAGTTTGGGTAAGACAGCTGTGGTTTGGGAATGCCATCACGGTTTGACTTGCTGTGTTTGCAGTGGATGGTTTGTGGACAGAATGGAGCAAATGGTCCACATGTGGAACGGAGTGCACTCACTGGAGGAGGAGGGAGTGCAACGCTCCAGCGCCTAAAAACGGAGGCAAGGACTGCGAGGGCATGGTGCTCCAGTCCAAGAACTGTACGGACGGCCTGTGCATGCAGAGTGAGTACCACCGATCTTCCTCTCCGCTCTGACTTGTGGGTGCATGGCTGTCTGTCTAAAGGGCCTTCGCTCTTTCCTCTTGAATTCACGGACGCCGAACGTGGGACAAACGAGCCGCAGACAATAAAAAGGGCATTGTACATTTTTATATAACAGCACTAGCAGGACTAAATATAGAATGTAGGAATTTTAGATCACAGCCGAGCCTACGTAATTACCCTCGTCGCAGACCCTCCATTTAGGAGGCTGTTTTTAAAGGAACGGTAAGACATCACAACGTACTTGCGTGGAAACTTCCAGAATTAGAAAAGTCCCTGTGATTACTATGAGCTGAACCTAATTTCGAGGAAAGAGCGAGAACAAGGCACGGAGGGCCGCGGACGAATGTTTTTTTTTTTTTATTTTTTTTTATACGAGTCAATTATAAGCGTTGACAGGAAGACGAGTTTTTTATTGTTAGCGCCGCTGCACTCTGCTAGCATATTAAAACTTTGAAACAGTGTACAGGGGGGTGGGGGGAGGGGGCGGGGTGTAACGACTGCGGGTGCTCTGTTAGTGCTCTGTAATCATCCCATTAATCTTTATCATTTTGCTCCCTTTAAAACAATCCAAACCTGACCGCAGTTTGGGATGGAAACTTTTCCGTAAGCGCAGATGCTTTTTTTTTTTCTTTTTTTCCCCCTCCTTCTTCTCTCCAGGCTGTAGGGAGCGAGAGCCTCCGTGTGCCAACTGGCCTTCGTTGCTTTCCGATTATTTTATTAAAGTTCTGCAGAGCGCACAAGACTTTAAGCCTCTGTCTGTATGGTTAGCTGAAGTTTGAGATTTGTTTCCAATGTTTACTCTGCACATACCTGCTAAAACCGTAACCCCTCCCTCTCGGTTTGGCCGTCTTCCATCTTGCCGTAATATTGTTCTGCCACGTTCTGCCAGGGTGATTCGGGATGCAGCCAGAAATGAGCGCATGGAAAACATTGGGAGAATATGAATATATGTGCTCACACACACACACACACACACACACACACTCACACACACACACACGCGTGTGCTTGAATATGTAGATGTACACTGCTCACAAAAATTAGGGGATATTTCATTTTGAAGTAAGCATGCGTGTAATCTTGATAACTAAAGGAAGAGTACTGCATATTTGAGAACATGACTGCTGGGATTAGCTCTGTTTCACCATGAGAGCGTGAGAATGGATGTTGACTTGGCACGCAGTCAAGGGGGGGGGGGGGACACAGGGTGG
>JAUZST010014298.1:0-10672 GCA_034779995.1 Parotocinclus haroldoi
TAATTAATGCATAAATATGTATTTTACTATAATTTGTTCATAAATATTGTAAATAGATAGATAGATAGATAGATAGATAGATAACTTTATTAATCCCGAGAGAAATTCATGAATATATAATATAACCATACACTAAAGTGCATATACAGAATTATTTCTTTCACTTCTTAGTTCATTTATTTCACAAATTTGTTGTAAAAGGTTTATAAAAAAAAGACCTGATATTTAATTGACTGCATTAATTACAACACATTCTACCTCTCAGATCAGTAAGGGCATGATCTGTATTTTAATGCAATTAAAAATGTTTATGTACCTATATTCTGTATCACCCAAGGAAAGCATACTCACAGATGCAGGTGACCAGGCCTAGAAAACCACAGACCTGTCCCAGAGTTGAAACACCATGGTATGTGGCTGCTACATGAAACTTTACCCAGTTAATACACTACGTAAAGAGGTGGTCTCTGATAACAAGGTCGTGATGGACCTAAATATATAATTTATGCTATAAATAACACTGTGAAAAAGCTATAGACATGTAGAAAACAAGTCTTAAACACACAAATATTACCCCGGGCTGTATAACTACAGAGTAAGCTGTTTGAGAAATGTAATAATAAAGAAGACTGGAGGTTGTAATTGATACCAAAGCTGCTTTAAATAAGTATTGCAAAAAGGGACTCATTACCTATGTGAATGCAATATTTTAGACTTTCTTTATGATATGAAAAAAATGATAGGAAAAAAACTTGATTGTTTTTTTTTCTTGATTGATTTTATTTTTTATTTAGCTACACAACAAAGTTGAGGCAGTATGGAAAATGCATAAAACCCCACTGTATTTCTTACATTTACTTTGATTTATTTTATTGCAGACCAAAGACCAGTCCAAAGACATGCGTGTTAAGTTAACTGGTGTCTCTAAAGTGGTCCTTTGTGTGACTGTGTGTGAGTGCCCTCTGATGGATTGGCACCCAGTGTAGGATTGTTCCTGCCCTTGTGCTCAGAGTTTGCGGGTGGGCACCGGATTTGTTGCAGGCCTGAAAGACTTTAATGGGTGTTTATAAACAAATGAAACATTAAATATATCAGGTTCATACTGTATGCAATTAAATTATAGTCAAAGTAACTGTCAGAAACATTGTGTGTTTTTGTTGGCATTTTTCATACTGGTCCAATGTTATTTGATTTATTACTGTAGTGATTAAATTGTATTTTTCAACAAAATATATATGAAACAATCCCATCATTTTAAATATGCTGTACAATAAAATTCTATGAATAACATAAGGTATGCGTGGAAACAATTACCAATTAGATTATGTTCGGCACAGACTGATTGTCTAGTTAAGTAAATGTAAATATATTGCTTTTAACAATGGACCTTTGGAACTTTACAATTTTTCAATCTTTTAATACCTAAGGTCAATCTAAAATTGAGTAAACCTAGGGCAACTGTGGAAAGGGAAAACTCACAAACGGACCCTTCCTTCATGGGTGCCTTAGATGTTAATTGTAAGAATTAAGTTTGTGGCAATAGTAATACTAAGTAAATAATAACAAATATATATAAATAATACAGATATTAATACAGAATTTATTATTACACTATTACAGAATTACATGGTAGGACTGTTAAATAATTTATGATCAGTTCATAGTCAACCAAGTTAATATGCACTTACTAAGTACTATGAAATCTGACAGTGGAACCGTGAAGTGACCAAATTAAACCTTGAACTTTATGGTCGAACTGTGAAAGTTCACATTAAGACCATCAAGCAATTTACAGTTTTACTATGAAATCTTACAGTTTTTTTATGGGAGGAGGGCAAAAAATAGTGATGAGCTGAAAAGAGTATGGTTTAGACTTACATAACGATGGATCAGTCACATTAAGAGTCTGTATTTCAAATGAATTAGTCTTATAATGGGATTTAGCACCAACACCTAGATCTTTGTCAAAAGATTTTGTTACGCCCCCTCCATGGACATTAAGACGAGGGCATTAACATAAGAGGGCAAAAACATGAGTTAACATGAGAACATAACTGTACTCAAGAGGGGAGGCTTCATTTAAGGCTAAATATTCATCTGGTCTATGAATCTGGTCTAATTCAGTAAGACAGTGTGTGTGTAAGTGATTAATTCTTTTACAATCACTTTGCTTGTAAGTGATCTAATGTTGAGTAATCCTAGCTGTTATCAGTCATTTCTAAGTTATGTCTTTAGTTATTTGTTATTTCTACAAGAGCTAACTGTGTTTGCAAAACACTTTTGAGTGCATTTAGGTTTAGGAAAGGTGTGGGTAACAGGCACATTATATAGTAATAGTTCAAATAACAGAACCAAGTAAATCTTAATAGATAGATAATATAAACTTAAACATATGCATATCAGATGTCTATAAATGGCAATTCAGGTAACAATGTAAATGTTTAGGCAGGTGTTACAAATTTTATATCAAAGGAACAGTGCCACACAGTGACTAAAACATTACAAGCACACAATGCCTTCACACTATCACTCACACGTATCAAAAAAGTGTAGTCAAAACTGCATATGATGTAAATGTCATCTAAAAGATGTAATTCCCATGCGTTAGCCCAATAATAGTCCAATATACAAAATATATGTGTCCGAAAGTAAAAAAAAATATCTTTTGTTGTACATTGCTGATTCATTTTCTAGGGTTACTCAAATCTGGACAGAACCTCAGAAAATAGAGGGGCTTTATAATTTATGATTAATTTGATGGATTCCGTTAAATAATGCAGATGTCAAAAAACAAATAGAAAAGAAAAGGAAAAGAAATACTTAGTGAATAATAGTGAATAAATTTTATGTGACCTGAAGACAACAGGAAGGCAATAAGCCTTAACATTTTGTTTATTTATTCAGTTATTTTAATATACTTGTTTCCAGCAACCGATATTTTCAATATTACATGAATGAATGTTCCTACTCTTACAAACCAAGTAACAATAGCTCAGCAGTACTCTGACCACAAATTATCTTTAGCAACAGCTGTGGTGGGCGGTCTGGCTGGGCGGGGCTTCTGTCCTCTTGATCTTGACTTGTGCAGCCTTGCCTTAGACTAAGGGCAGAGCTGGGGGCTCATAGTCATGTAAATTTATTGTGATCTGGGATTTTGTTTTGCTGTCGTCTTGCCTCCTTACTGTGATTGATCACTCAGGTTTGTTGATTGCTGGGAGGTGAGTTGCTGATGTTCCTTTACTTCAGTCTCACCATGCCTGTATTCTACCAGAGGGCAATAACTCTCTTCCACATTTGGGTGACTGGGGACAATGAGCCACCAAGGACTATCCTAAAGTGGCCTGGTGTATGATACAAAATAATGCAGATATGCATATTTTTATTCAACATTAAGAGGTTAATATTTACTTATGTTATTTGACCAAACTATTACTACAAACTTACATATAAACCACCCAACGAGGAATCGTGGCCTTCCCAAGGTTTCCTTCTTATAATGTTTTAGGGAGTTTTTCCACTTAGGATTGGCTTTAGAAGATAATCTAATACTATAATGTTTAGAGGCTAAGAGACGGTGTTAATAGCACTGTAAAAATAAATCTGACAAACATTAGCACTATCCAATCTTCATACTTGGGTAAAGCTCCTCTCTCTTGATTCTGTATTTAAAATGGACTAAAAAGCAATTTTAAGTAGAGCCTGTTCATTTTCAAAGTGAATGTTAAAATCACCTACAACTAAAGCTTTGAGTAAAGACCGGGAGGGCTATAAATAGTGATGAGCTGAAAAGAGAATGGTTTAAAATTACATAATGATGGATCAGTCACATTAAGAATCAGTATTTCGAATGAATTAACACCTACTTCTTTGTCAAAAATTGTAGCTACATCTCCTCCACGACCATTAGAACGAGGGCATTGAACATAACTGTACCAGGGAGGGGAGGCTTCATTTAAGGCTAAATATTCATCTGATTTTATCCAAGTTTCATTAAGACAGAGTGTGTGTAAGTGTTTATCAGTGATTAGTTCATTTACAGTCACTACTTTGCTTGAATATGATCTAATGTTAAGTAATCCTAGCTTAAGTTTAAGGTTTTTTTTTCTACAAGAGCTGTGTACGTATCTGTGCACTTGCATGAGATACATTATTTATCTCTTACGCCGCTAGATGGTGCAGTAGTTTCTTTATAATGATGTTCCCTTGCTAGTAACAGGATGTGGAAAGATTCTTGTGTCATTAAATGGCATTATTTTATGGAATCCAGTTTGATTTTTTTCATGTGCATCTCCACTTTGTTAGATCAGGGTCCTTTTTGTTTTTCAACTCATATCTCAGGAGAACAGATACTACTGGTCAAATGTTCCTTTGATACAAGTGAAAATTCTACTATTTGATTTTTACCATTTGATTTAAGTGTAAGTACTGAAATGTTTGCTTTTAATACTAATACTCGAGGCTGTTTCATTGTTGTAATATCACACTTACAATACTTAATACCCATAATAACCTAATTTGAACTGACATTCAATTTCAAAAATGCTTGCTGAAGAACTGAACTTGATGTGACCATATTATACCATATTATACCATGTTATATTATAAGATAAAACATTTTTTACAGACTTCCAAAGTTTCTTCAAAGTAGCAAGTAATAATGACATATTTGTGTAATATTTGTCTTTAAAATCTAGTGAAGTTAAAGTCATGAGATGAGATGAGTAAAATATAATACTCCAAAAAGTATACAGTACCCAATGAAATGTATATCATTGTACTGCTACCCACCTGGAGCTGTTGTTGCAGTGTTGGGACATGATTCCCTCCTTCGGACACAAATAGCTGCATATAGTGGGTATGGAAAGTATTCAGACCCCTTTAAATTGATCACTCTTTTCATTGCAGTCATCTGCTAAAATAAAAAAAAGTTCAGTTGATTTCTCATTAATGTACACTCAGCATCCAATCTTGACAGAAAAAAACAGACATGCAGATTTTTTTTCCGACTTTATTAAAAAAATGAAAAACTGAAATATCACATGGTCATAAGTATTCAGACCCTTTGCTCAGTATTTATTAGAAGCACCTTTTGAGCTAGTACAGCAATGAGACTTCTTGGGAATGATGCAACAAGTTTTTCACACCTTGATTTTGGGATTCTCTGCTAATCTTCCTTGCAGATCTTCTCCAGTTCCGATAGGTTGGATATTGAACGTTGGTAGACAGCCATTTTCAGGTCTCTCCAGATATGCTCAGTTGGATTTAGATCAGGGCTCTGGATGGGAAAGTCAAGAATGGTCACAGAGTTGTTCAAAAGTCACTCCTTTGTTATTTTAGCTGTCTGCTTAGGGTCATTGTCTTGTTGGAAGGTGAACCTTCGGCCCAGTCTGATGTCCTCAGCTCTCTGGAAGAGGTTTTCTTCCAGAATATGTCTGTACTTGGCCACATTCATCTTTCCTTCAGTTGCAACCAGTCGCTCTGTCCCTACAGCTGAAAAACACCCCATAGCATGATGCTGCCCCCACCATGTTTTACTGTTGGGATTGTATAGGGCAGCTGATAAGCAGTGCTTGGTTTTCTCCACACAAACCACTTAGAATTAATGCCAAAAAGGTCAATCTTTGTATCACAGAGAATCTTATTTCTCTTAGTCTGGGAGTCTTTCATGTGTTTTATTGGCAAACTCTATGCAGGCTTTCATATGTCTTGCACTGAGAAGAGGCTTCCGTCTGGTCACTCTGCCATAAAGGCCAAACTGGTGGAGGGCTTCAGTGATAGTTGACTTTGTGGAACATTCTCCCATCTGCCTACTGCATCTTTGGAGCTCAGCCACAGTGATCTTTGGGTTTTTCTTTAACTCTCTCACCAAAGCTCTTCTCCCATGATTACTCAGTTTGGCTGGATGGCCAGGGCTAGGAAGAGTTCTGGTCGTCAAAAACTTCTTCCATTTAAGGATTATGGAGGCCACTGTGCTTTTAGGACCTTGTTGCAGAATTTTCTTATAACCTTGGTCAGATCTGTACTTTGCCACAATTCTGTCTCTGAGCTCCTTGGGCAGTTCCTTTGATCTCATGATTCTCATTTGTATTAACATGTACTGTGAGGTCTTATATAGACAGGTGTGTGCGTTTCCTAAGTCCAATCAGTTACAGTTGAACACAGCTGGACTCCAATGAAGGAGTAGAACCATCTCAAGAAAGATAAGAAGAAACTGACAGATTTTGAGTTAAATATGAGAGTCACAGTAAAGGGTTTGCATACTTATGTCCATGTGATAATTGCAGATTTTCTATTTAATAAATTTACAAAAATTTATACGGCTGATTTTTTTTTTATCTTAGCAAATGGCTGCAATGAAACAAAGAGTGAAAAATTTAAAGGGGTCTAAATACTTTATGTACCCACTATAAGTGGTAGGACTTGAAACCATGCCACTGTGTCTCAGAAATTGTGCCACCCAAGAGGTCGGATTCAATCATCTTCTGTTTGCAACTTCAGCAAGACACTTGACCCTGAACTAAAATAACTCAATAGAGGACAGGAACCCAACTTTGTAAACCCAAACCAGTAATATTAAAAAAACTTAAACCTTCTGGGACTACAACTCTTGATATTCTTACTGCATTCTTCTGTGTACTTAAAGACTAAAACAAGAGCACAAATTCAATTCACACATTAATGGTGGCTAATTCTGTATTATTTTACAAATACAAAAACGTGTAGTAGGTCATATTGAGTATAATTGTGAAACCAGATGAGAAATATAATTTATTATAAAAAATATATTTTGACGCTCTTCCATGAGCATAAATGTGAGGTTGCAGAGTCCATGTGGGTGCATGGTCTTTAAGAGGAACTTTACAGAGCATAGCATGATCATGGAAAATACTGTCTGTGATGTTTTAGCATATCTAAATATTATAAAACTATTGCAAAAATAGTACACAAAATGTCTCAAATACAAAACATATTTACAAATATTGCAATAAAAAGTATTGTTTGACCTATTTTCTGTATCTGCATATTCTAAAAAGGATACTTGATATCTGTTTTGCAAATACTGGAATTATACAGATTGTATGCAAAGTAGAAAATATGTCTTAGTAGTACAACCCGAAAAAAAGTTGGACAGTATGGAAAATGAATGAAAAGCACACATAACATTTACTGAGTTGTATTTAAATATTTAAATATATGCAGTATGAACTTGAGATTTATTTCATGTTTTATCTGCTCAACTTAATTGAATTTCTTAATAAACACACATTTTTGCATTTCAGGCCTGCAGCACATTCCAGACAAAAAGTTGGGACAGACAAATTTAGGGCTGGTAATGAACTGAATACAACTAAATAGTAATGGGATTCCAAAGAGATGTCAACAGGTGACAGTATTCTACAAATGTAGAATCGAAAGAATTTCTCCCACTACAGTGCATAATATTATGAAATGATAAGCATTCTTTGTAGGTGGGAAAACATGCAAAATTGTATCAGATACTTATTTTCCCTACTTTGTATTGGAGTCAGATTAATCAGTATTCCAGATTTTTTGCAATAAATTGATGTCTTGTGATCTGGATCAAAGACAAAAGAACATCCAGTCAGGGACTGTCATGGTGTGAGGCTGTGGTGTCATGGTGTGAGGTCATTTACACTTCAGCATTAATGCAGAAAAGTACATTGAGATTTTTTAGAGCAACATATGCTGCCTTTAAGATGTCATCTCCTTCTCTGTCGTCCATGCATTTTCAACAAGACAATGTGAAAACACACATATTGTACATATTACAAAGACATGGCTGTAGAAGAAGAGAGTACAAGCACTGGACTGGTCTGCCTGCAGTCCTGACCTGTCCCCAATAGAAAATGTTTATACAGTGTACAATACAATCCCATCTTAAGATGTTTTTACAGAAATAATAGAACAAAATAGCACCAGAAACACCTTGTCACTCATCCTGTGTGACAAAACGTATTTCAAGTGTGGTGAAAAAGAATGGCAACATTGCAGTGTTAATGTTAAATGCTTTAACGTCCCAACTTTTTAGAATGTGTTGCAGGCCTGAAAGGTAGGAATGGATGTTTATAAACAAATTAAATTAAGATGCCCAAACAAATCACTGACTATCACAGATACCTACTGTCTGCAATGAAATAGCTGTAAGAGACACTGTGTGGTTTTATTTGCATTGTCCATATTGTTCCAAGTTTGTCTGATTTAGGGTTGTAAATATGGAATAAAAGGATGTCTGCAATCTATTATATATTATGTTAGCTATTAAGATACCTATTATGTATCTTTACCCAGAAAATCACACAGTGCAGATAGAGACTTTAGTAGAGACAACTGAATCACATTTAAAATAAAACAAATACCGTAGATGTTAACAATGCTATAAAGACCATAACAGTAGCAACAAAAAAAAAATAATGATAGAAAAACACACACTGTAAACTGAACTACATAGCTTTCTCAATGGCAAATAAATTATTAACCAATTCACACATAGTATTCTATACATTCATAGTATTTGCCTCATAGCCAAATTAAAACTGAATAATGAAAGGTATTTGAACTTAAGAATTGAGTGTGTGTGTGTTTACAGGTTATGTGTATACTGTGAGGACCAAATGTCCCAATAAGGTTAGAAATATATGACATTGCATTTACTTTATGTTGGCATTCTGCTGGTGATTTTGTAATAGTCATCTACAATTTAATATGCTAACCCACAATAGCAGAGACCAAGGTTTGAGTCCAAACAGTAATAATTATATTTTTTGTGAATTATTTTAAATGAAGGAACACCAAGATTCTTCCTAGATATGTTCCACTAAACGAAGTAATCAAGGGAGGTGAACATGGGTAATAGAGGTGACCAAGAACCCAATGATCACTCTGGCTGAGCTCCAAAGATCCTACATCACTGCAGCACTATTCGAATATGAGCTTTGGTGATACGACTCTGAAACAGCTCTCAAATTAAGGCTCTTAATTTTGATACTTAAAATGATACTATGATTGCTTCATGTCTAATTTTGTATGTGTTCCTGTTTTTTTAGGGTACACTGGGGCATCAAACTGCGATGGATGTTTAAAACTTTAGAGCAGTAGTATATGTTATATGGTCAAAATACCTTTTTAAAATAATTATTTTGCATCTATTTTTTTTAATTTGTCATTTAAAATTCATAAAATAATATATTTTATTTGATACAATGCAAATGCGTCAGCATCATCAACTCATAAGCTAACTCGTATGTATAAATACACATTTGTTTGTATACACACTTGATCTCAAGTACCCATGTTCATGATGAATTAGTTTTCTCAATTTCAACACAAAATACACAGATATTAATCCATTACTAATACATACATAAATCGTCCTACCCTGAGAATTTCAAAATATGTTTAATGTAGTCTGCTAGAACATCTCCATTATTACCACATGACCTGCTGATTTACTGTTGCCATCATTGTTCATGGTACTCAGACCAGATCCTGAAGCAAACAGAAGGCCCACTGTCCATACGAGGCAGGATAGCAGCATTAACTTTGTGATTTTTGCTTTGGATCTGAAGATTGGCCTGTTAGCACTGGTAATGGAAATGCTGGTGCACTTTCCCCTCTATGTGTGAGTGTGTATGCGTGTGTGTTTGAATGTCAGTGTAAATCTTGGAATAAGCCATCTGAGGCCCATCAAAGCCTGAAGCTCCCACTTCCATGAGCCTGTGGTTGGGGAAGTCAGAGCTGGCTCGACTAGGAATGCTTGCCTCTTTATCGCGACCATGGCGTTCTCTGTATGGCACAGGGCGAGGTGGAAGGGCTCCATTACGAAGGTGACTGTGGCACAACCACAGCACGATTGTGCCAACCATGAGCAGTGCTGCTGCTGGTATACCAATGATTAGTGGCCATGGTAGACCAGAGCTGAGATGTGCAGGAGAAGCTGGCTTTTCTACATGGCCATCTGCACACATACACATGTCATGAAAAAACATAGATTAATTTAGGCATGGCACTTAAATACCTAAGAACAAAATAAGCATATTCATAGCATCAGTGTTAATTTTTAGCATTATTTTCTATAATAGATGTTTTTAGTCATATAGACATATTAATATACGTTTGTGATGTTTATGTAAATAGACGTAACATTTTAATTAACTAAATCCACTGTAAATTCAGTCGACTATAATCTAAACCAAATCCAAATTTGTTGTCAAAATGGACATAGCAGTTATTATGCAATTGTTACTGTATTAACAATTAGTAATTAAATAGCAATAACTACATTTTCTCTTTCCTCTCAGAACTGATGTTCTGTGTTCCAGCACCGCACGCCTGGATGTTCTTCCGGCTTGGCATTGCTCTGATGGTCTCCAGCAAGCGGAGGCAGGTCCCACCAGAGTGCAGTAACTCCGTCCATCAGTTGGACAGTAGAAGACGATGTGCCTCCAAGGACCTCCCACTAAGGACTCATTTTATAATCTATTTTGTTTTATAATTTAGTTTATTTTCTAATTTTTATTATTACTACTATTACTAGTTTACATTTTATGATTCATTTGTTATTTATTTTAACCTAGTTTTGCTATAATTTAATATACATTTAGTATTTATTTAATTAACATCTAGGCCACCCATGGAGGATGGGTCCCCTGTT
>JAUZST010014299.1:0-10672 GCA_034779995.1 Parotocinclus haroldoi
CTCTCTCTCTCTCTCTCTCTCTCTCTCTCTCTCACACACACACACACACACACACACACACACACACACACACACAGCGAACAACGGTGCTAGTGTGGGACCTTAACACGGCAAAGCAAGCTGTTGGAGGGGGCACTCGGGACTAGTGGCTGGCCAGATGGTGCGCACAAGTCGCTGTGTCACTGATCCAACCCTAGTTACTTTTACCTACATGTAACAATTTAGCTTTCATAATAAAAGCTTGCACGCAGTCCAAAGCACTACTCTGTTGCAGCATCCCTTCTGCTGTGTGCAGAAGAGCGAATTAACTAGGTTAATCACAGTAGAGTAAACCGGAGACAAAAGCTGTCGAATTTATCAAGAAACATGACAGTGCGCTCTCATATAAAGAGCGCGTCCAAAAGACGTTGCTGATACGTCTAAATCTTTGCAGTAAAATATTTTTGTGGTTATTTTCGTTTATTACACATGGTAAACAATATAAACAAAAAGCCACCAGTATGATATAGCTATATGCACCAGATCTGTAGGTTTAGGATTAACTTTGGTCTCCATGTAACCATGGAGGGGGTTTAGTTTATGGAAACCCTAAAAGCGACCAAAACGACCCTTGCAGACACTGGGGTGCAGACCCTTTGAAGCAAAATCACTTCGATATGAAACTGTTCCTGGCAATAAATATTAACTTTTTTTCCTCAGAGACTGCAACCTCTTTTATAGCCCTGGAGTAATGAATGGACGTGTACGGATGGTGCTCACTTGTATACAGTGACAGCAACGCGTGCTTACCGATTCTTGCCTGGGCGGTGAGCTTTCTCTCGGCGCTGGTGCACACACCCCTTCCTTCCAGCAGTGCCTGCAGGGGTTTGCTTTCCCCGGGTCGTTGCTGACAGCGCAGTCCGGTTCCGCAGCGCCCCTTGTACACGCCGCACGCCTGGCCCTCGCGAAGCGCGCACGTCAGACAGCAGCCGCATCCAGGCTCTCGCACCCGCTCGATGCAGTCACGTGGCAGTGGCTTACACTGGCCCAGAGCACCGGCATCGCACGGCTCGCAGCGCACCACTGGACCGGCAGCATGCACCATGCGCGCGAGGGCTGCGAGCAGAGCTGTTAACCAGAACACCCGCGGAGCCGCCATCGAGCCGAGCCGAACAAAAGGCCGCATTGCAAACTATAAGAGAGGGACGATATACCGGTGTGCGCTCTTAACAGTCGCCTATTAGGGAGACGAGGCTTAAATGTTGCGCAGCAATCAAGCGGGGCTAGAACGGGTTGTTGCGTCTGGTTTGGTTCGAGCGTAGAACCCGGCTGTGCGGCTGCGTGTCCCCATCTGTAAGTGAGATTTCCTAGGAACTTCAGGTTTTATACAGGCAGGAGAAAAAAAGCACGGACAACAAGTCACTCCCCTCGGTATGAATTATGTAGACTGCTTGGTCTTAAGGGACCGCGCACATCCTTCTCGGTTACTGAGCTGTAAGCGAGGTACAGTACGAAAGGCTCAGCTCTATATTCTGTACTTTTGACGTGAGTTATGATCATTAAAAGCCTTGCATCGCACGGTCATTTCCATTCTGTCACTGAGTCTATATAGCCTCGTAGAGGATTTATAGTAGACACGAACAGTAGATAATAGACATGGACAGAGTGATTTGAGGAGTTGCTTTACGCACCAAAGCAGCACTGGAGTACTTGACTAAATGTAAAAATCTATTTCAGGTAACTTTTGTTCTACACTTTATCTTGTCAAACACATGGATCAGTAAATTTATTTTCAACTGCATGAGAGTTTCAAACCACAAAAAGTGCAGTGTTTATTTTGGGTAGCATGGTGGCTCAGTGGGTAGTGTAATGTTTCTGGTTTGCACACTGGCACTTTCGTTAAATAAAATGGGAAAACACTGATTATTATTACTGACTAGATGATTATTTCACCATTCAGTCACACGAGTCGCGAATCCCACTGGATCTCTACTTGGATAATCTCCAAGGCTACGGTATCTTTTTCGCAACATACAGTCAGAATGTTACAGGTAGCACTGTCACCTCAGACGGAGAAGGTCGCAGGTTTGGTCCCAGATGGACCTGTCTGGATCTGACAGCCCTGTTAATACTGTGGAGACCTGTAAGTTCCTGGGAACTACCCTCTCTCAGGACTTAAAACAGGAGCTCAGTATCAGCTACATCCTCAAAAAGGCCCAGCAGAGGATATGCTTTCTGCACCAACTGAGGAACTATGATACAATGAAGCAGTTCTACTTTGCAGTCATTGAACCTGTCTTGTGCACTTCTATCACAATCTGGTCTGGAGCAGTAAAAGACAATACAGGAACAGACCGCAGAGAATGATCAAAACTGCCGAAAAAAATCATTGGTCCTCCTCTGCCCAACCCTACAGGACTTGAACACTTCAAAAACCAGGGAACAGACAGAGAAAATCATTGCAGACTCCTCACCCTGGACACAATTTATTTCAGCTTCTCCCCTCAGCAAGGCGATGCAGAACACTGTGCACAAAAACTACCAGTTTCTTCTCCTTGTTTCTTCTCAGTCACACTCATTAAATAGCAGATCAATTACACTATTCTGTTCCTTTATACTCTATTGCCTAAATGTTGCACATTGCGGTTGTTGCACTACAATGCACACTGCACCTTACTGTGTATCGTTAAGTCTTAAATTCTATGTATTTGCATATGAGTACGAGGGGGACACATCAGCTGGAACCAAATTCCTTCTGTGAAAACTTACTTGGCTAAAAAAATCTGATTCTGATTTCTGGGTGGAGTCTACATGTCCCATGCCCCAGTGCCCATGTGGGTTTACTCTGGGTGCACCGGTTTCCTCCCACATTCTAAATACATGCGTGTTATAGGTTAACTGGTTTTTCTAAAATGTCCCTTGCATGTAAGTGTGTGTAGGGGCATGTGAGTTTAGGGTGTGGCCTATGATTGATTCTTGCCCTGCATTGTGCCCACCTCCCCTGGCTACCCACCGGCTGCCCTGTGACTTTTTAACTTTTAACTATTTATGTTTCTGTGGCCTAAACAGGACACATAGTACAGTATATAGCATTTTAGTGTATGTATACAGTCCCGGACACATTTACTGGTACCCCTGGTAAAGTTGAGGAAAAAAGGTTGTTTAAACCCAAATTAGAAAAAGTTGGGACGATATGGAAATGCAAATAAAAAAATGCACAGCGTTGGTTACATTTATTTAGATTTTTAACTGCAGACAGTAAAAAATCTATATATTTCGTGTTTTTAAACTTGT
Organism: Parotocinclus haroldoi; assembly: GCA_034779995.1. Classification (NCBI taxonomy): domain Eukaryota; kingdom Metazoa; phylum Chordata; class Actinopteri; order Siluriformes; family Loricariidae; genus Parotocinclus; species Parotocinclus haroldoi. Next base: position 3,274 of record JAUZST010014299.1, read on the forward strand.
ATTGTCGTCATCAAGGCCAAAAGTCTTTCATAGTGTGGGGTTGGGACAGTGCCCTTGGCAAATATCATTTTCAGTTCTGTAATGGCAGAAAAGTACAATTAGATTTAAAAGCAACATTAATCCTTTAAGATGACTTCTTTTCCATGGACGTTCATGCATTTATAAGTAAGACAACACAAAACAAGTAAAGTCAGAAAAGGTTAGACCTGAAATAGAACATTGTTTTTAAACATTTAAATACTTTTCTCACACATCTGTTGGCCACTTGCGATGTAGAATAATGAATATAACTAATGCATGTCTTTGGACTGTGGGAGAAAACTTGAATACCCAGAGTGAACCCATGTCGACATGCAAACTCCACACAGAAAGTACACAGATTTGCTCTGTCTGGGATTAAACCCAGGACTTTCTCGTTACCCAATGTTTTTTCATGGTCATAGCATTTTTCGTACATTCTGTACACCACTGCATGATATTATTTATAATGGCTCTGGCTAGATCACCATACCTTGTTTGAAGTCTGATTGCTTGATTGCTAAATTGTAATATGGATTCGCACTAAAACTGATGAATAGAAAAGTTGTTCACTTGATTCTCTACTGTATTATGGGCTCATGTGTCTAATTTCTATAAAGGGACATTCCAATCATAAAAGGACCGGCGTCTCCAATAAATTGGTCACTAATTGTATATCTGAGGTGACACAGAGGTCAGATTCTATAGGTCACACTTGAACATTTGAAAGACAAGAGAACACACAGTTTATTTGAGAGAATAAGGTATGTGTGATAACATTCATAAGTTGGGGTAATTGAAAAGTTCCAGTTAACTTTTATTATTAGCAATAATAAATTAGCAAATTTGCCTGGGTAAGGGCCCGAGTTTATTTAGCCCTCACAGAGAGTGAGGAGAATGGTAAGAGAGGACAAAAAATCCCAAAAGATAATTGATAGAGAATTCCAGGTCAATTAATAGAATGTAATTAGAAAAATACCTGGTTTGGATAAGTGAATAACCCTTTCAGGGTGACCATTATAATGTTTCTCCGGTACAACAACTCACCTTCCAGAACACACACTAGAATAATTTATGCCATTTGATATCAGGTGTAGTGGTTTCAATTACTTCAGAACTAACCTGGCTTTCTCTTCCGGTTTCCACATTTAGCAGTGCATGGTAAGGCAAATAATTCACCATAGTTGGTAAGATCTTTTCAAATGGGTTTTTGGATAAAGTTGCGGAAATGACACAAGTTTAGAGTTGGGTATAATCACTGTAATTGTACTATTTAGCTCAAAAATCATAAATCTGAGTGGATATGAAAAGTGCAAAAATATACAAGCATTAAAAAGAGAGAAGGAGACAATTCCATTGCCAGACACCACAAAACTGGACTGAATACAAACCATTTTGCAAGACAGAATGAGCAATTACTTTAGAATCTGTGTGCAAAAAGCTGGTATAGAGATATCCAGTGACATTCAGCAAACAGTTGCTCACAGAAATGCTAAATTAGGGGGTGATACATTTTCTAACCCTATCATTCCAGTTTTTCATTATTATTACCTTTACAACTATTAGGTCATTCTCAGTAGTTGAATGCTATAAGCTAAAATGTGTAAATAAATATTTTGATTTCAGGTTGTTAGACAAAAAAAAAAACAAAACAGAATCATTAAAAAAAAAAAAATCAATCACTGTTTCAGTGCAATTCAGTGCATGATCCAAATATGTGTCCTGCTGACACTAAAACTCAGGCAGTCTAATACCCTAATACCTTAAAATAAAGCATCTTGCATCCACATGTAGACTTTTGAAGGATCACAATCCCTAGCAAACACTTATGAACTCTTCACCTACAATAAGCTGGAACATGCCGTGTTAGCTCTTGCATTAAATGTAATTTTCAAGTCAGAACACTATGTGATATTTATTGAGGATCTCCTCATTTTCTTGCAGTTGTCAGAAAAAAAACTTGCAGAGACAACAAAGCGTGCAGGTCCCTCTGGCATGGAAAGAGTTGCATTAATTTGAGAACTTGAAACAACAAACTGCAAGTATGAAAAAAGTAGATTGTGCATGTAAATTATGATTTAGCGACCAAGATTTATTGTCTTTGGGCACTGAGCAAAATAGCGTGCACAGGCTGGATGGCCTTTTTTGTTTTCCAAACAGGTTTTCTGCCAATATTGAACTAAACTACGCATTACTTTGATGTAATGTGTAAGCAGCAGGGATCTCATTACAAATATCGAATTCCACACTCACAACTTTACAACAAAATGGAAAAACATTTTTATTTCGCTGTCAAACCCAAGCAAAGAAAAAAAAACTCTGAGCCATTGAATTTGAGCTTGGTTTCCTTTAATTTAGTTCTTTTGAGAGGATAAGGTTAAATTCTGCCCTCTACCTGCTGCACCACTTATGCAGTCTCAAGAAACGTATACTGCTGATTTTATTGCTATTTATATCTCTCATTTTTGTACATCCAAGGTATGCTGCATTTTACTGCTGTGTTGTTTGTTTCTGTTGTGCTAAAAGAAACCCCTAAACAGAACAAGTTGAGACAATATGAAAAATTGCATATAAAAAGACACACAATGTTTCTTACATTTACTTTTATTTCATGACAGGATGAACCTGAGACCCTAGATGTCATGTTTTGTCTGGTCAACTTCATTAAATTTGTTAATAAACACCCATTTCTCCATTTGAGGCCTGCGACTATTTAAAATAGTTTACTTTTGAAGAAATATTAAAAGGGATTTGCATATTTACCCTCTACAGTGCGTAAATACGTTAACAAATGTTAACAAATGCCACTGAAAACTTCACTTTCAAAAAAGAAGCCCCATGTCCAAAAACGGTATTGACTTCTCTGGGCTCGAAAGTCATGTACGTAGAATGGACCTTCACCCAGTGGAAACGTATTGTGCTAAGAAGAATCAGTATCTTCAGATCTATCAGATCTCTTTTTGGAAAAATATGCATTGTCCTTTTTTCTGATTTGAGGTTGTATATATACTCACAAATCTCCTCAATCAAGATTATAGGTTTTCCATACTACAGGGCATTGGACTGATAAGTATAATAAAGTATCATATGAAGTATAGTATTGAGACTGATTGATTAATAACATTCATCCATCTTGTTTATAATTAGGTAACCTAAAACAATAATTTGCCATGTTGAGGTATTCATTGCATTTATTGTATTCAGGCAATATAAAAAAAATAAAATGATTAGTGAAGGTTTCTGTGACGTGTCTTTAAATGTGACACAGAGGGGCTTTTACTACTCTGGAATTTATTATTTATCTGTGACTGCACATCACATTTACTCTATTTAATATGACATTTATTTAGTTACATTGAACATTGGGGATTATTAGCAAAATAAAGTTTTCCTTATGCCAGCTTAAAATCCTTAATTCCCTTGAAGATGTCCACTCTGTCTAAATAACTACAGTGCCGTGTTTATTTTAAGTTTTGTAAGAACAGCATTATTTCTGAATACGATATATACAATTAGAGAAAATTAGATCACAGTTAGTGGCTGAGAGTTCTCAGGGTGGCAAGTGCAAGATTGAAGCTCATCAAGTATTATACAAGTAAAAGACTGACAAAATAATAATAATAATAATAATAATAATAATAATACTAAGTTAATAAAAAAAACAATTATCATATCAAAATGTACATTTATCTTATCCAGAGCAGCTTTATAAAAATTTATACAGTCTTACAATCCCAGTAATTGTGGGCTTCTTGTCTATAGTCCAGTACCTAGTCTTCTGTTTGTATTATGCCTAATTAAAAGCCTGTCTTACAAATTGGTCCCATTTTATGGGCTAATTGCAAATAAACTTTCTTTAAGTAAAAACAATTTTCTGCCTGTATAACAAAATTATTAAAGTATAATTACTTGGTAAATTCTGTTCCTTAACTGTAATGACTGAAGGGCATATGCTGATGATGATGTTTTAGCAGGATGCTGACAAAATGGAACTTTTTTTTTGACTTAGCGGAATGATGCTCATTTTTGGCATCCTCTTAAAATCACACAATAAATGGCATAACGGAACGGTGGTATAAAAAATACTTTTAATTTAAGTAATAATATACTTGAGATATTGGCACTGGAGTTCTGCTGCTCCCACTCGTGTATTATTGCTTAAAAATGCTTGTAAAAGCAGATTAAGCTTAAAGGGTACAATAAGGTTCACATATTTTAGTTTGTGTAACAAAAAAGCTACAATTTTGGTTCTCAGTGTTAAATAAACTCACTTTGACGAATTAGATTTGACATCATTCAGCCTCAGTCCTAGATTTGATGTTTTATTTTATGTGTTTTAGTTGCTTTTTTAATCTAAATTTCATTTTAAGGAAACACCTTATTGTTGTAGTGTTATTATTATCATTATTAATATTCGTTCATTCATTAATTCATTCATTATCTTCTTAATCCACAGGGGATCGCGGGCCAGCAGGTGCTCACCTGACAACACTGGGTACAAGGGCAGGAACAACCCTAGACGGGGTGCCAATCCATCGCAGGGCACTATTATTATTATTATTATTATTACTATTATTATTATTGTTGTAGTTCTTTTGTCAAGTTTTTGTTGAAATCATTAAAAATAAAACTCAAATTTATAAAACATATGTAATTTTTATCAAAACATTTCTGATATAAGATCCTTCACTATTCAGGGAAGAGCGCCGTGGATGCTTTTACTTACATTAAACCACAGTTAGATCGATTTAAATCTGAGGCCTCACTCACAGCCTACATTCCAGTTCATCCAGAAAATGCTGGGTGTGGTTAGGTAAAGGCTTAACTGATCACACTAAAGGTTACCAGTGTACTTTACACCTCTGCAGCCAATAATACTGGGCTAGTATTATGCACTCATATGCACATATGCATATTTTTTGCACTGTCATTCATAACCCCTAGTCTAATTTTCTTAAATCATTTCTTCCTGTTACTAGAGTCTGATGCACAATTAAATACATAAATATTTCAAAAAAATCAGAAAGAAAGCATAACACACCACAAGTCCCTCAGATGGACGTAGAAGGAGGAAGATGAACAGTCTGTTAGTGAGGCATGTAATAAGGAAACAATGTTAAAAGTTTAAGCATTGATTGTCAGGTTGAAAACATTGCCAACTATGCATTTATATGTGTACTGCTCAATCAGGGGATATTTCATTATAGGGTATTTCATTTCGAAGTATCCCCTAAATTTTGTGAGCAGAATATATTCATACATGCATGTTTGAATTACATTCAGTCATGCCACAGTGGATCTGAATAATGTTTTTTTTAATTCTTATCCTATGTTTGTGTGTGTGTGTGTGTGTGTGTGTGTGTGTGTGTGCGCGTGTGTGTGTCTGTATGTAAGCACATGGTCTTACGTTAAATAGAGCAATGCATCCATTAATTTGTCCACCTCTCTTTCGAGCTGTGTCTGGTGGTTGCCCTGGTGGGTGGTACAAGAAGATTAAAGTCTGGCTACGATGTTGGATTGTGCTTGGTCAGCACTGCATAACTGTAACTGTTAGCAGCCCTCTGGATCTATTTTCTCCTTCCATCTGACCTCGGCGCTTTCACAAGGAACATGGGGTCACTGAATAGTTTGATTAATCTATAAAACGAAAATGTAAAATGCTCAGGCTTTTGCAGTAATAATACATAAACCAGTTGAATCACCATGGGAGATTGTGAACTAGACAGTACTGCACACCATCATCATTACTGCATCATAGAAACATAGTTCGGAAGAACAAGTGTTCGATACCTCCAGTGTACTCCAGTGTATCCTTGGTGGAGTGTTAGCTCATCGCTAGGGGCTCCGAAAAGTTCACCACAGTAGTGGCCTAGTGAATTGCAGTCATTTTATGAGGTGGATAATCTGTTAATTGTAAACATTGCTCTTGATCAATAGCTTTAAAACAATATTGTGCCTGTGATGACAATGTTCATAGATTTATAAGATTTACAAGTAATTGTATCACACATAATAATTTATACATTTATATCAGTGCTGATCAATTTTCACTAAATAAGCAATCAGACAGTTTACACAATTTTAAACAACCAACCAGTCAGCCTATCTTACTCCCAACTTAGCCTAGTCTGACTCTTCACTTCACAATTTAATGGTTTTTTGGTTTTGGTCTTTTGGTTTCTTGATTTAGATTTTTCATGGAGCTGTTGTACTCTACTAGTTTTAAAATTGATTCATCATCATATGTCATTAAATTTGGACCTTGCTGTGGCCAACAGACAAAGATTTCAACTTTGCTTAAAGTTTATTGCAAATGTCTCCAGGGATAAATTAAATGAGAAATCTTGCCTGCTCAGACAGTATGCTTTCAATCACAATGAATAGTGGTCTATCTGAATGCACTTGAATAACCCTTAAAAATGGCACACTTCCAAGGACATCTTTTTACATTACCTCAGGGTACTGGCTATTCATGATCTTGTAAACTGAACAAAGAGTGGAAAGTTGCTCAGTCTTTACCCTATTTAATGTTGCTTCTATACAACGCACACGGTCAATCATAAATCCACTACACTTAGAACTAAAACAATTAAAAGGTCCATATTTTCTTGGATTCCATAGTCTGTATATGAAAACATGCACTATTAATGTACTAAGTCAAATGCCTTCTCTGGACTGCAAGAGCTTATACTACCTTCACAGGTCCCTGAACATAGTCGCACCCATCCACTTGAAGATCACAAATTACAGTTACAATTTTAACCCCATGATCTTTACAGCTGTCTACTCACAACGTCTCCTATGAGATTAGCACTTTCAGATATAAAACAAGATGGCGGGTAACGTGTTCTGGTGGCTAGCTTTCAACCACACATACACTTACATTTTATGTCCTCTATCAGACGCCCTTATCCAGAGCAACTTACAATTAATACAGTCTTACAATACAAGCAATTGTGGGTTAAGGGCCTTGCTCAAGAAACTATCCGGGAAATTTCTTTTTCATTATTTTAGTATATTCTGTTCTATTTCAGTGTTATTAATCATTACTCATTTATACATACTATGCATGTGTGCTTACACTCATGTAACCATAACAGGACGTTCCTCAGTGCTCAAATGTCTTGCATGAGAACAGGAACAGAAAGTTAGAGATAAGTGTATCTCTTGTCCAGCACCCGAGATGAGGGCCAGGGAGGTTTTGTGGAATTGAGGTGGTGAAGAAGTGTCAACATGTTTGCTTAACAAGTTATCTTCCACATGAGATTGTTGCAACCTTGGGGAATGAATCTCCCCTGCTGTTCCACACACACACACACACACACACACACACACACACACACACACACACATACACACACACACACACACACACACACAC
>JAUZST010014300.1:0-10671 GCA_034779995.1 Parotocinclus haroldoi
TAATATAATATAATAATAATTTTAGAAACAAATTATAAAATTAGAAACTTAATATTATTATTATTAATATAAATTAGTAATAATAATAATACTTATAATAATAGTCAAACAATATTAATATTCAGATAGTGGTTTACATAGCTATAGAATTTAGCTGTATGGCATATGGTATATTACTATATTGTATAGGTTTCATTCTTTTTGTATTGGGGGTTTGCTATTTGTGTCATATCTGTAATGATAATGGTGAATATCATCTAATGATGACAGGATAGAGTTTCTCACCTGTCAATAATGACTGGATCTGATGGTGTCTCATTTCGATTTCCACAGCTCTTTTTCTCACAACACCGACTATGTGTGAAGGAGAAACAGACAAAATGTGAATATATTTTTGTCTCTGATTCAACAGTTTGTACTATTAAGTTTTCATTTGTATATGTAAAATTGTATTTACAATGTGTTCTGTTCTATATACCAAAAACATGAAAAGGAAATGACACAAGACATGCACACAAACACACACACACACACACACACACGCCATCACCAAGCCTCTGTTGTCTGGTTGTCTGAGGGTGCCCCTTTCACACCCTCCCTTTGCTTTCTTGCTTTATCCATTCTGCATAACAATAGTGCCCTCATTATTGGCCATCTGCCCCTCTGCTGTCCTCTTTGCCCCCTCTACTACCAACTAAACTCCCCCTCTGTGAGACAGAGACACTCCCCAGCTGTGCTGTTTGCCCTCATCCCCCTTATTCTCCTCTCCCCCTCACTCCCTCTGTTATTAACCAGCTGTGAACCCCACGCAGGCATCTGCTGGCAACACAATGGAGGATGAAGCTGATTTTCACTCCCCTTCTGCCCTCAACTATCAAGTAAGGCTTGAGGTCACAAACCCACACGCCCCCTTGTATCTCCTCCCACAACAAGCTGTCTGATATGAAGCGCTGCGCATGCTTTTTTTGTCACCCAGTGTACACATATTTGGTCATGCAGGTATCAGTTTCTATCATCTGTTTTTTAGCTGCTCATTTATGGTTCACCAGTTGCATGCTGGTTCATGTCAGACAGTCCCACCATACATATTTTACCAGGGACAGGACTAACTCACAGGGTATTTCCATTTTTATATACAGGCTTGCATTGGAAGACATACACACTAAATATGGGCCAAAAAACAGTTCTCAAGATGTTCTCAAAATGTTGGTGGATTATGGAAAATCTAGTGGCTGTAATGAGTTTGCATGGCATGTTCTGTAGTTCTTGGCAGCAATCCAGGATAAAAATGACTTTTGACCATTTTGATTTTAGTGGGTAACAGCAGCATTTTACTGGGGGCATCAACTCTGTGACTTAGGAATAGGAAGGTAAAGGTCTTTGAATGGCCAAGTCAGCAGTAAGAAAAGTCTGTGTGTGTGAAGAATATTAATGTACTCTTATAAATGTCTGTATGCATGTGACATATCTTTGTTACCTGCACATAACCTCATGGGTAAGCAGAACACGACACATTTCAGGATTCTTGTTTTGCCCTTCATAAGATATGGGCTATTGAAACATCAAAAGAGAAACTGACATCAGTTACAGATGATCAACTATTATAAAAAGCATCACACTTCCGCAGGCTGGCAGTGGTTGATTACCTGTTTGGTGATAGAGTCAATGAGACGAGCATAAAGGTCTTGTTCAGTCCTCACACCTGTCAAGAAAAAGATTTACAACTTATAGGATTATTAAATGTTGTATTCTATAGGCTCACATGTATTACTGTGTATTACTAATAGATTATTCAGCTTTACTAATATCACTGATACATGAATCTAATGAAAACATTTCTCAAAATCAGATCTTATTAGATATTAACATTAACAGTAATATCAAACCATATGGTGGATGTTTATGATATTAAATCTAAACATTTTAAAATATGTATACAATGCCTTATGATATTGTAATAGGTATACCTAATGTGTTTTCTAGACAATGTAGCTAACACTTAATGATTCATGAATGAAAATTATGTAAGAAGAGGCCAGATAGTTACCATTACTGTAGAGGAGCTGAAGTTTGTAGTGTGTGCCATTATTGGTTTTTTCTCCCATCTGCTCCTTAGAAGGACAGATATAAGCATATACATAGTCTCATGGTGAATGCTTTTCACCATTTACAGGATTTACAGGCCCAGATGCAATATGTAGGCAAATAAGCCACAGGATTTCATACAAAATCTGTATGCTTCTATGGCCAACAGTATCTCAAAACCTCCTTCACATTCTTTTTTTCTTGTCAATTACTGTCTGTCCCATTAAGTGCATGAATGGCATCAAGGTGATGCAAATATCAGGATTTATTACACTTATTACAACTTATTGTAAATACTGCATTATTTCTCATCTGCACTACAACTAGGTGGTCTAATATTTAAATTGAGTACTACTGCATAGTAAAGTAAAACTATATATACGTTATTTTCTTTATTTGAAACGCTATCTAAAAAAAGAAATGCAACTAAATTATCAGTACACAAAGAGCTACACAGGAGAACTATATGCTATTGAATGCCTATAAAATACTTAGGTTGGCTATTAAACAGGTCTGACATTAATACTGGGATATATCAGATATTTTAAATTTCACACTTTAAAAATCTCCACACTTTAAATCACCCACATGCCTTACAAATCTTCAGTGAGGTAAAATAGAGGGTGGCTAAACAGCAAGTGCATCACTAACCCATGTTTACATATAGCATTATTTAATTTTTCCAATCATTCTACAACTTAATATACAACTAGAACTTAAACATACTATTAATTAAATGTTTACTGTAAATATGACAGCAATTGTTAAATGAGATCTGAAATAACACCTGGTTAGCCGGAAAGAAAACCTGCAGTCACACTGGCCGTTTAAGTATGATTGCGACATTAGTTTCAGTCATCTAAATAAGTTATCGAAATAACCATAAATCATACATTTTATGAATCTGGTACCTAGGCATGCCAACGAATACAGAAATAAGAAAGTCAGGGTGAATGAAAAGAAAGGGAAGCTTAACTTTTAAGAACTGTAAAGATATTTATACACAAATATTTCTATTGTTTAGTTATTTACCTTTAAATGTTTAATATGCAAACACATAAACGTACCTTCTCATGCTCCACAAAATCAATAAACGCTGTCCTTTCAATTTCCACTGGCTGTCCATGCCGGTCATAGAGGGCCAAAACAAAATGAAAGAAGTTGGACTTTCTCAAGTTGGAGGGAGGTTGTTTCTCAAAGTGAGCACGAGACAGAGATACTCCACTGTGGATATAGCATTGTTTTATGAATTTACCACATTTGCATAACTGGAATGGCTAAATCCAATAGTATTTATACTTTGCACTAATTGTCTTATTCTGAGGGTACAAGTAACATTTTTACAAAATTTTAGATTATGATCTTGAGTATGTATATGTGTGATGCCCAAACCTGCCAAGGGGGACAACATCCACTCGGAAAAATGCTTCTATTTAGCATTTTTCATATGTTTTATTACACATCAGCATAACAAATCTGAGTGAATCTGACTGTCATGGAATAAAAGTTTGTTCGTTTGTTGACTGTAATGGATTTTCTTCCACAGTCACTGGACCTAAAGCCCATTGGGCATTTATGTTGGCACTAGAATGACTGAGATAACCAATCATTCAGTAACATGACAAGACACTGTTTGGAATGTTACAGAATCATGATCATTTTGCACAGACCCCTAAAATTTTCACATGCTTTGACAGGTTGTATGTCTGTCATTACAACAAAAGAGCGATATGCAAAATACACTTTTTTCAACTTTTTATGTTCCATTATGTAACGGAAAACATTGTTTTAAATTCAAGAAAAATTCTAATGAAGTTTTTACTATATATATAACCACCATGACAACAGCATTATTAAAGATGGAACAAATTGTGCCATGGAAAGCAGATAAAAGATTTTCCAATAAATTATAGACATAATTCTACAGGCTGCAGAAATACGTATATTTTTAAGATGGGGTAAAAAAAAAATATGAGATATTAAATTACACCAAATCTGTTTGAAAACACAGATGGCTTTCTGGTCCAAGTTTCTTTGGCCTTCCTTGAGCTTCATTGATTTAGTGAGCATGGAAACATAAATACTATTTTAATATATTTTAAGTGCTGGGAAAACCATATTCTTAAAAATGAAGTTGTTATTATTATGATTTTCATCACTGTCATATTGTATTGCATGAACCCACTTGCTTACAGTCCCATTTGTAAATGGTTAAACAAATAACTTAGTTTCTGAATAAAAGCCTTTCATACTGATAACCTACATCAGATTTTATGCCATTCAAAATTCAGAACTTCTAAATGGCAGTTGTTTATAAAGCTATATAGACTATACACCTGTATTCAGCTACATGTAAAAAACAATCAACTTTGAACTCTTATTGAAATACTTTAAAAAAAAATAAAATGTTGTACTTAGCCTGTAGGTAGCCTACATATTTTTTGTTATTTTATTTTAGTGAACAAATAATGGTAATTTATTATTTTTATTTTTATTATGATGATTATTAGCGGTTGTAGCTGATATTGTAGTATTTTAATCATAATATACTACTCACAAAAATTAGGGGATTGTTTTAAAATGAAATATCCCATAATGAAATATCCCCTAATTTTGTGAGCAGAGTAATAGTACTACTACATACTAATACTGCATTACTGTGCTTACTTCTCCTGTAGTAGTAGTACAAATAATAATAATAATAATAATAATAATAATAATAATAATAATAATAATAATAATACTCATCATCATCATAATATTAATAATAATAGGCTAACTGGTATTACTATTATTCACGTAGTTGCTTATAAATAATAATAGTCCTATAATAAACTCGTTAGTATAAATAAATACTTATAAAAAATAATGTTGTAAATGTTGTTCTCATTGTTAATTTATGGTTTGCTTATTTGTATGTTTGTCTGTTTTTAATCTAGGCATATGATCTCATTATTGAAATAGAATATAAATATTTGGCATGTTATTGGACTCTGCCACTATGAGCACAGTTCTTAAACATTAGTAACTAAAGGATATGTATTAAGCATGCATGTAGATCTGAATACATTTACCTCTGAGCTGCTATGTTTGCATCCACAACTCCGTCACTGCGAACCCACGATCGGTCTGAATCCATTTTTTAATCAGAAGTTCTTTCTTTAACAGCAGTATTTAGATGTTGCTGCTTTCAGTATATGTCCAAAAAAAAAACAAGATCCGATCACTTGTGCACCGTTGCGAAGTAGTCAAAAGATGCATCAGTCACTGGCCAGCTGTGAGTGTCCTAGCATTGATAAATAGTAGATTTTCATCTAATTAATTTTTTTATTGTCATTTAGATAGTTTTTAAATATGCCTACATTTACCCATTTCGTGCAGTGTCTAAAAGAAAGTAAGGAACACGTCCTTTGTAGACAGAAATATCACCAGTTTTAAGACACGGAAAACTGCGCAGTTAATAACAATACGGTTCTATTTCAAATGGAGAAAAGAAAAGAGCTCGGTTTTATCAGGTCGTATAGTCCTTCGTTTGAAAGGTAAGGATGTGCGGAGTTTGTAAGAGTTCGTGTTGTGAGTGATGCTCTGAGAAGGGAGAAATGAGCAGAGATGCGAAACGGAGGAGGGGCTACAGATTAACATAATCCGTCTCTATTTCTGATCTAGGCATAAATCACGTTTAATTATCAACAACTTTGGAGCACATTGGATGTTTAGATTAATGTTCGGTATATTCTAATAACATTTAAATCAACATTTACGAAGAGAAGCAGTCTAAAACAGGCTACTCTTAAAAAAGAGTTTCGAAATTTATTATTGAATAAAAATTCAATTCAATAAAAAAATTCATAATCGAACAAATTTGTTTGAACAACTGCAGTTTCTTTAAATGAAAGCTTACTCGAAACAGAAGTCAAAACTACGTTCTATTTTTTATGCTTTAGCCTGGAGTAATTTTCTGTGCGAGGGACGCGAACATCTGAACAATAAAGACCTATGGAAGACAGCTGCTCAAGCTCGTGCACATCAGCCATCTGCCAGTGCGACAGGCACGGCACTCCAGCTAGGAGCTACACCCATTTCAAGACATAGTGACTTACATCAAATTAAAAATAAAATATCTAGTGAGTTAGTCTAAAAAGAGCGCAGTTAAGTGTAAAGAGAGCTGAGTTAGGTATGGCACATGTATAGGATTTCAGCACGAATTTGCTCAGAGACGGCACGTGTTGTGTAGAAATTAGGAAACAAAGTGTCAGTAAAAGTATATGTAATATAATAGAAATATGTATAAGTTAATAGAAAAGGTGGAATATTTTATGGTACAATGCATTCACTTAAAAGGGTTACTCTATCCATTTCTCCAAAATGTTTCATGTCTGATTGTGTTTTGAGAATAGTTTAGAGGTTTAAAACGATGGAGTTCATGTTATAGTTGGAAAATGCTGAACACTAAACCATATAACAGTTTATACAAGTTTTGCTATATATATTTTTTTAACTTCTGAAGTTTTATTCATAAATGTTGTTACAGAAAGGGTCACAAAGCTGAACTTTGTTGAACTGATGTTTATAGGCAAGATTTTTAGCAGTAGTGGTATTCTTGAAACTGCACACCACATGTGCTTGCCTCTTCAGGGGTGTGCTTTGCTTTAAATCTCTTTTGCTATAACTGAATGAGGGGTACAAACATACAAAGCTTTCTAGGATAATGGTGCTACAGTGATGCTAAGAAATGAGGCTTTGCCTGTATATGGTGATTTATAATAAGCTGCTCTAGAAATAAAACAAGCCCAAAATTCTGCAGAAGCAGAACAAACAAATACTAATTTTTTCAGTAAATGTAATCTTCTTCTAAAAAGTGCAAGACCTGCAAAAGGCACCACTTTATGAAGCTGTCTGGTCCAAAACAGCTCAAATTGAGAATAACACTTAATTTTGTCATTCCCATGGTCATTGTCAGAACTTGAGATTCTATGATTAAGAACTTCTAAAATTCAGGACAACGTGCATTATGCCCACAGGACTAATTAAACACGAGTTTTCCTTGATACCTTTTTAGGACAAAAAACTGGTAAAACTTGTACAGTGGGAACAAAAAGTATTTCGTCAATAACTCATTGTGCAAGTTCTCCTGCTTAGAAAGCTCAAACGCACCACAGTGACAATTGTACTGGAAGGCCAAGACATTTTGCATGATGAAAGCACATGAAAATGTTGTGTAATTATTAAATCTATTACCAATCTATAAAGAATTGCATGCACACAGGCTACTAGAGAATAAGTAGCAGATACAGGAAATCGCTGAAGTGACAGAGAAGAAAACCACAGAAGGAGAAACAAGCAACAAGATGACAAGCCTGTGGATTCCAGCAAAAAAGCTACGACGGAAGAGTAATGGATAACCGATAAAAAAACTGAACAGCTGGAAAAGAGCCAATAGCCTGTAAAGCACCAAGAAAGACGTTCCCTTCATATAACTATCCACAGAATCAACAGAGCTGTCGACACAACACAACACTACCGGCAATACCAACCAACTCAAGGATAACCAAGAGAAAGAGTTCTAGTCAATCCCTGGAGGTGGAGAGCTGAAAGTTACTAGGGATGCCCAAAGGGTTCAAAGGGGGAGGGGCAGCTACTAGTCATCAGTTGCAAGCCCAAACGTGATGCTGCAGGTTTGAGCGGAAGGAAAAAATCTGTACAAATAGAAACAAATGCCATCTATTTGGGGAGAAAATGAGCATAATTCAGAGTAAAATCTAATAATTATCTAGAGAATATCTTCAACATCAGGCAACACCCCATATTAGCTCACTGGTTTGAGAAGGGCATAAACCAAAAACTGGGTATGATAATTACATAAAAATAAAAATAGGGAATATTCCTTTAGCTGTACCACAGGTAGTGACTAGTCCCACAAATTCAGAATTTTTTGAAGAAAGGAGTGATGAGGTTGACGTAAAAGGAGACATGATTTCCAAAACAACTTCTCATCCTGACACAGATGTAGGGTTAATTAAAAGTATGTAACTAGTTGGAATACAGATTAGACTTAATCATCAACCTCCCTACATGCAAAGTACCCACTGACATTTGAGGCAGATCGAGGTTACAGCTAATACAATCAGCAGGAGTACTAAAACCTGTTAGGTCAGAGGTAAACATGTCACTTAATCCAGGTAAGCTAACGGTCAACAGAAGTTCCAAATCCACATACTTTGCTGTCAAATGTACCATCGGATTCTGTCTATGTTACTGTGATTGATTTGTGTTCAGCGTTCTTTAGGGTACCTCTGGCAGAGAAAAACCAACCTTTCTTTGCCTTTACATTCAGAGTAAAAAAAAAGTACAGTGATTCAACCATGCCACAGGTCTTGAGGAGCGCTGTTCTGGTCTTCTTTGATGTCCTGCGGCAGCGGTACATGTGGAGAACAACAGACGGGACCGCTACTTTAGGCCAAGCAGATGGTACAGGCTGCCATGAACTCTCTGGAGCCCTTCTCCATCGATGACCACCAAAAGTATTTCCAGAGGAGACGATGGTTGAACTGGTGGCCAGTAAATCTTGATGTATGTCCCCACTGCAGAGCAGCAGATCTGGTGGAGGCAGATATGTAGAGATGGTTGGGGAGTCTGCCCCCGGGTCGGGTTCAGTACCCTGCGCCTCTTATGGTGCATTCAACCTCTCAAATCAAGTTGAGGGAAGAATGGTGTCCTCCTGGCTGTTATCATGGCTCCTGAAGAACTGGCGAGAGAGGGCGTCGTGTTTGGTGTAATGGAACCGGACTTGTAGGTGAGGGACAAATGATACGAACAAGAGAGGGTGAGACGGACGTGCCTGACGTGTTCCTCCTTGGTTTGTGAGAACACTGAGATGTCATCCAAGTAGATGAACACAAACAGGTTCAGGTATTCATGAAACATTTCATTCACCAGTGATTGGAACATGGGCGGGGCATTGGTGAGTCCAACAGCATCATACTCAAAGTGCCATAGTGAAGTGTTAAACACACACCGTCTTTGCGTTTCTCAGGTCCAGCTTGGAGAAACAGGTTCCTCCTTGCAGCAGGTCGAAGGTGGAGGAAAAGAGTATCAACAGACAAGGTGATGACATCTCCAAAGATTGTTCAGCAGTCTACAAACAGTAGTGAACTACAAAGTTCACAAAGAATCAAAGGAATTCACAGACATCAACCTGGAACATGCCCCATCCAAAAACATCATCATCTAGGGTGCAAAAGATAAGAAGCAGATTGAACCAACTGAGTGAAGCTACATGTAAAAGCCAGAGAAAACAGTTTGTTATAGATGGGCAGAATTAACAGGTAGAGATGTTTTACAGTATAGTATAGTATAGTATAGTATAGTATAGTATAGTATAGTATAGTATAGTATTTGTATAGTTTGCTCTAAACCAAAAACTAGTTTTAGAAGTTTCCTTAGAATCATGCCACAACCAAAAAAATAAGTACACTTTGGATCACATAGCAATAGATCAGTGAGAGCTATTAGTGGAGCAGCCCAGGAGATCACAGTAAGTCAAATCAATTCAGATTTATTTATATAACGATTGATTACACTCTGTCTCCACTCTTAATATACAAATATATCTACAAATTTCACACAAAATACATGATTATAATACCTCATTATTTAAAGGAACATTCACCCTATACAAAATTCATTCCAACCTGAATGCCATAAGCTGTCCTTTAGCTCTACTACTTTTGATTGGCCAGTACTATGAAGAGGTTGATTAGCTGGAGCAGGTGTGGAAGATTGTGGATGGAATTAAACTAGGCATGAAGGATGCTATCATTGTTGGCAGCCAAGACAGGAAAGTGATTTAAAAATATCAAACAAATTTCGTTCATTACTCATCACTCAGTATTAAAATACACATGACTGGAGACTAGCCAGTATCACCTGCTTACATTCTTCATCAGAGTAACACCTAAAATATCAAAACAGTTATCGTGAGTGAATTATGAATAGCTTAGCTGAAGGGACCTTGACAGCCTAATGTTGTTAATTCAAATATACCGCTCCCAAAAATAGGGGATATTCCAAATTGAAATATAATATCTTAATGATACGTCCCATAATCTTTGTGAGCAGTATACTTTGTCGATCAAGCTCCTGAGCTCCTGGCCAAGCATGTTTCCACAGGGCATGGGAAATTCCAAAGGTACAGAAAGGTACAGAAAATAATGAACATATCATTAATACTAAAAGAACAAAATGTGAAAAGTCACTTTATAATTAACAATGTATTTACATTAGGTATACACATTACTTATGCAGTACACATTCCAATATTCTATATGTGTCAGCACTGACACCTTGTAAATAAAAATAGAATGCAATAATTTACAAATCTCAAAACATGATATTGTATTCACAATAGAACATAGACAACATAAATGTTGAAAGTGAGACATTTTGAAATTTCATGCTAAATACTGGCTCATTTGAAATTTCGTGACAGCAACACACCTCAGAAAAGTTGGGACGGGACAATAAAAGGCTGGAAAAGTTAAAGGTACAAAAAAGGAAGAGCTGGAGGACCAAATTGCCAATTGGCAA
>JAUZST010014301.1:0-35302 GCA_034779995.1 Parotocinclus haroldoi
GTGTGTGTGTGTGTGTGTGTGTGTGTGTGTGTGTGTGTGTGTGTGTGTGTGTGTGTGTGTGTGTGTGTGTTTCTTTGATAATATGGAGATGCCCGAGCCTCCACAAGATGGACTCCTAGATCCAGATGAGTGGGGGTTGGGTTGGTGTTTCACACCTGTAAAAACTGAGTGAACTCTGAGAAGCTGAGGTGTTTTTTAAGGTCCTTGCCAAAGTGCAGGTGAATAAATTCACTGTCCCAGTTAAAGGGGATATGATGGTGCACAGCTGTCTGGCTGAAGATATCCCGCACATTTTCTACAACACACAAACATACACTGGTAACTATTAACAATTCTGTTATATTTTTTGCGTGTTAAACCTGCTTATCCTATATATATTCTTTATTCAATCCACATAGACACAATACTATCATGCCATTGCTACAGATTTATCAGCTTCACATCCATGACGTGAAGCTCTTATTCCAACTCATCTCAAAGGTGCTGTATGGAATCAATATATGGTGACTGTGGAGACCATTTGAGGACTTTGCCTGAGTTAACTCATTGTCAGGTACAAAAAAGCAGTTGAGATGCTTTGAGCTGTGACACTGCATGTCATCCTGCTAGAAGCAGCCACCAGGAGGTGGGTATAGTGTAGATGTCAAGCTGTGGCATTTAAACAATTATCAATAATTATTAAGTGGCCCAATGTGTGCCAAGAATATAATTCCCATCATTACAAGACCACCACCATTCTGAACTGTACAATGAAGGGTGGATTCATCCTTTCATGTTGTCCATGCCAAATGTATCCTGACCACCTGATTGCTGCAGCAAAAAACACATTCTTCTGTTGTCCAAATATGGAGAGCCCGTGCAAATTGTAGCCTCAATTACGTATTTGTCGCTAACAGAAATGGTGCCAGGTTTTCTGCTGCTTTAGCCCATCTTCTCAAGGTTCGACATGTTGTGCATTGAAAGATGCCAACCTCTGCCAACCTCGGTTGTAACAAGTGCTCATTTGAAATACTGTTTCCTTTTTACCAGCTCGAACCAGACTGGCCTAGGATCATTAACAAGGCATTCATGACCAAAGCACGAGACATTTGAACTTTTTCAACCCTTCTCTGTAAACCCTAGAGATGGCTGTGTGTGAAAATCTCAGTAGAGCAGCAGTTTCCGAAAGACCAGCCGGTCTATAACCAACAACATGTTCAAACTCACTTAAATCACCTTTTGATTCTGATGCTTGTTTTGATCTTCTGCAGGTCGGCTTGACCATGACTACATGCCTAAATCCACTGAGTTACTGCCACGTGATTGGCTGATTAGATATTTGTGTAAACGCGCAGCTGAAGAAGTGTACCTAATAAAGTGTCCAGTGAGTGTATATAACCTTCATAATCCTCAAATTAGGCACAATAATCAATTTTAACTATAAATATCATATTTACATACCAAAAGATACATCACCAGTCCCAGTCTTGTCAAATAACTGAAAAGCAACTAGAAACAGAGCATCCGGAGCACAAAGCACTGATTCAAAGGCCAGAAACTCCTGGAAAGAAATCAGTCTGTTTGGACAAGAAAGAAAAAGCACTGAACGGTAGTATTACAAACTATGTTATGTAACTAAATATTGTAATATTGGTTGTTAACAGTTATTCAGTAAAAGTAAAGACATCACTTTTGATCAAGATACTTGAAATTAATTCGCTCTTTAATTTAAAACCGCATATTCATCAGACTGTAGTGTGGACAACAGTATAAGCCATAAATGGTGATTCATCTTTAGACTTTAGTAACTATACAATAAACACATACGTATATAATTGTTGGCAATTTAGTAATACTGAAATACTATTCCAGTGTAATAACATACATTTCCATATAAACATTCAAACAGACCTGGAACGGTTATGTTATGTATTATCACCAATGGGATGCTTAGGTTCTACTATAAATTTATGGGCAGAGAACATGCTGGGTTTAGCTACTGCTACAAATGTGCTTTTAAAAAGCCAAAAGTATAAAACCCTGGCAAGAAGGAAAAGACCTCATAAGTGCATAGTCACTATTAATCGTCCTTAAACACCATAAGACATTTCTTGCACATAATTAAAAACATGCCAGCAGCTACTGAAATGGCTTTCTGTTTAATGGTGCCCAGCAATAATACAAAGCATTTAAACCATTTCAACAGATCTATATTGTCTTTTTAATGTGTTGTAATATACTTTGATATGTCTAATTGGAAAGCCAAATAACAAGTTATATATTTTGTTATAAATGTTATCATTGAATCAGTTTCCTACCTTACAATCATATTAATGTCCTTGTGAATCCTTACCCATCTTTAGTGGTGTCTGCAACTCCAGCAATGAGCTGTACAGTTTCGGGACTGTGGTTGGCTTTTGTATACAGTCCCAAGTAATTCTGCACAAAATCTTCAGGAGTCATGTAATGCTCTCCATCCTTATCCACCACACTTGCATGCTGTGAAAGTGTAAAACAAGTACTGTAAAACAAACATGAATTTTAAAAACAAAGCAGTTCAAAAATATCTTAATACAAAGAATATACTTTATTATAACACTTTATTAGGAACCCATAAAGCTACATCTCATCAGCCAATCATATTGATGCATAAAACAAACAAATAAAGGACAGGGGTTTCTTGTTCACTGCAACCATCAGAATGGGGAGAAATGTAATTCCCCTGATTTTGACCATGGTATGATTGTTGGTGCTGGGCAGGCTGGTCTGAGTATTTATATAACTGTAAATCTCTTGGAATTTTCAAGCTCAGCGGCCACTTTACTCAGAATGGCGAATAAAGAAAAATCATGCAGTGAGCGACAGTTCTGTGGACAGAAACGCCTTGCTGAGAAAGATGTCAACGGAGAGAGCACATACTGGTTTGATCTGACAGAAAAGCTACGGTAACTCAGATAACCATGTATAATAGCGAGGGGAATGTTCTCTTGGCATGGTCTGGGTCTGACAATATCAACAAATGATTGTGTGAATTCCACAGCTTAAGCGACCGTGTGTCCATGGGACTTAACTTACATAATCTAATGGCAATCAATTAAATTAAAGTAAATTAAATTTAATTTGTTTAGCACTTTTTACAAGAGACATTGTCACAAAGCAGCTTTACATTGTTATATAAACATTGCCATAAATTAGCTTTGAACAGTTAAGAACCTCCAGACCAGAACAAATACAGAATTCCCCCTAAAGCCTTAATATACGTTTATTGCACGTTCACGCTAAATTTGATTCAATTCAATTAATTCTATTCAACTGTATCATGTGGTTCAAGGAAGCATCATCCTCTGCTGCTCATTTTGAACTATGCACTGCTGCCTCACAGGTTTGAGATTCCTAGTTCGATCCTGGCCCTGCGCTCCACCTGTGTTGAGTTTGCATGTTCTCCCTGTGTCTGAGTGGGTTTTCTTCAGGTACTCAAGTTTCCTCCCATTCCAAAGACATGTGTGTTAGATTAATATGTGTTTCCAAAGTGCCCTTAGTGTCTGACTAGAATAAGGGGATAAGACAATCAATTAATGAATTAATTTTGAATGTGAATTGAGACATTGAACAGCATAAAATATCAATACAAAGAGCCAAATATGGGTGTTATAAAACTTTTTAGGAGTGTACATATTTTAGATTGTACGTTTTCCCTAAATAAACATTGTCTTTTAAATAATAGAAAAGTTATTAATTACTATTAATTAATATTACAGTAATCTACAGTATAACGCATAACCAAAGGGTATAGAACTATGTTTCCACTCCTAAACCACATAAAGAACCTTCGGGTTAAGGGAATAGTCTACATAAGCAATAGTATTTTTATGCTACATGTTACTATGATAAAAGTTAAGCAAAACCTACAGTAATATAATTGTTTTTGCAACTTCTGGAACAACAATACATATTGTACTACTAAAAGCCCTGGGAAATTAAATGATCTAGAAACGTCTCTTTACTGTTTCTATAAATGCTTCAGTGAAAGGTGGTGAAAATCCAACAGCAATTTGCGCTTTTAGTAGTTGCTTCTATCTGACACTGCTTTTCAACTCTGTTTCTTTCTTGGAGAACATCAATGTCATTGATTGGTTCTCTCCTCAGACAGAGTGCATACTTTCATTGAACACATCAATAATTTCGTATTGTTCATAGATTTCAATGACAGCTGCTGATTTCAAAGACCACACTCAAATTCTTTCAGTTTCATTCTCTACTCCCATTCAATTCAAAACTTATATTCAGTGACACACTTAAATTCATCTCTCAGCTACATTTTCACAAAGTTGCCTGACTGTCCTTAGTAAAATAGGAAACAAATGTTTCCTTTGACAAGCTAGCAAATTAAACCAGTTCCACAGTTACTGATTTCGACAAAGCAATGATGAAGTTATATTTCATATGTGCAGCACATGTAGCATGTAATGCACACCAGTGTATTGTTCTTAACATCAATATATTGGGATTCCACGTAGGACAGGGTTATTATACATAAAAATTAACCGAAGCTACAGAATGTGCCTTGTAAACGGTTGTTATCCAGATTCCTGTTAAAACATATGCGGTATTTTACTCACATACCAGCTATCTGAACCACTTACCCACGATAATGATGGATGATTAGTTAAATAATGGAAGTAGATGATGTTCTGAATGGCTTCTTACCTCTACATAGACCCTTCACTTTTGTTTTATTCTGTGGTTAATTATGAGGTAATGGTTTATTTTATATTGTTACAATCACAACTAAAAGAAACAGTTGTGAGACGGAGAATGTGTGTGATATTGCATGTGATGAATGAGATCCAGCTCGTTAGAAGGCAAAGCACTGCTCAGTCCATGGTCATATTACAGTGATATTATTGAATGTAGGTGGGATTTTCATTATACAGGAACATGTTATGGATTTATTCACAGGAAAAATAAATCATGAGCTCCCAAACCAGCAAATCACTAATTTTATTTATTTATTTAATACAATTGCTTCTATAGCCCATATTTGTCTACCTGTGTATCACATTAAGTTATTTTTGAAAGTGACAGCTGCTATGAGAAGAGCACAAAAGCCAAAACAATAAGAGACAAAAAAGCAGAATTATAATAACAAGGAAAAGTAGCACATATTTTATGTACATACTTAAGAATACACAGCAGTCACCTCTAGCTGTATGTTAAGTACTAAAATAACTAAAAAATAATAATGAAATTTAACACAGCAGTCATCTACAGCCTTATCAAAATAGCTATTAGTACACAAATTTCACTTATATTCTCCACCAGCTTAATGAAAGTCAGGTCTTAATTCAGTGCTGGTAACAAAAGGTGCAAGCCAGAAACTAAGCCTGGATAGAAAGAAAGTTCACTGCAGAACGCATGCACTCATACTCGTAGGGATACTTTAGAGACGTAATCTGACTTAATGCATGTCTGTTGAATGAGAAAGGAACTGCAGTACCTGGAAGGAAACCCACAAAGACATGGGGAGAACATGCAAACTCCAGATGGGCAGTGGCCCAGTCCGAGTCTCTAGAGCTGTAAGAACACAGCGCTAACCACGGAACTACCAAGCCATCTGAGCAAAGAAAAAACAAACACACAAGCTAAAACTAAAATTAAATATAACACAACAATAATCTACAGCCTTACCAACAGATCCAACATCATTCAAGCTAAAATTGAAATGAAATATAACACAGCACTCATCTACAGCCTTACTAAGAAAGCTATGATTATTAAAGTTAAAACTGAAATTAAACATAGCAGAGCATTCATCTGCAGACTTACCACAAAAGACAAAATCCCCCAAGCTAAAACTAAAATTAAATAAAATACAGTAGGCATGTTCACTGTCAGGACAGATTTAAAATCGAAAACTGAAACTGAAATATAGAACCACTAAATTAAAAACTAGTTATGCTTACTTTATTACAGATTTTTCAAACTGTACAATTAGAAATAACACAAATCAAAAGTCATTTAAAAATACAACTACAGTTCTTTAGAATTGCAATAAATGTGAATCCATCAAGATTTAGTTCATTCAAGTACACAATTTAATTTACAATAGCCTTGCTTTTTTGTCTGTTTTTACTCATATACACAATTAGCTCATTTAAATGTTTGTTTGCCACAGCTATCACCAAATATGTTCCATATAAGATATGACCTTATGGACCAGATGCACAAAAACAACAAATACATTTCAATTTCAATGAAATTGACCCTTGTTGTACGAATAAGCACGCTATGAATGGAACACACGTTATCAGACACTGGTTTGGATTCAAGTGACCATGGATACTTTAAACATTCAACAATGGATCCATAAAGAAAATAAAGAAACCAAAGTTTAAAATCTCCCATTTCTCTGAGTAAGGGAGAGTGAGCTGACATTACCCAGATAACAAACCCCATGCCAGCTCCAATGGCTGTTTCCAGCTATTATTGTGGACAACAAAATGAAAATATTCAGAGAAGGTTCCATTCCACCAAGAGAAAACTGCAGCTGTATTGATGATAAAAGAAAAACTTTACGACTGTGTTCTTTGATGAGTATTGCTTAGTTATTAGAGTGGTTTTATATTAGGACAAAGGTATCCTTTAGTTCATTTGGCTATTGTGTGCGCTTGTGATTGGTATAGTGGTTTTGCGCTGTTTTGGTGTATGTCTGTATGATAATGCTCAAGGAGCTTTGCTTTGAGTGGTGGCAAAATAAACTTCCCCCTTGAAAATGTCAGACCCAAACATCTCCTGCCATCCCAACAACTTTAGCTTTTTGTTGATAGTAACGGAGGCCTGTTTCTGTCAATCTAATTCTTTAAAAGATACATACGTGTATCCCCCGTGCACACACACACACACACACACACACACACACACACACACACACACTCACACACACAAATGCATATAATCACTCACACACACACACACACCACACACACAAATGCATATAATCACTCAGTCTCACACACAAACACACACACAAATGCAAATAATCACTCTCTCACACACTCACACACTCACTCTCACACACACACACACACACATATATATAATCACTCTCTCACACACTCACACACTCTCTCTCTCACACACACACACAAACATAATCACTCTCTCACACACTTGCACACTCTCTCACACACACGCACACATACAAATGCATATACTCACTCTCTCACTCTCTCTCTCACACACACACACACACACACACACACACACCTATATATAATCACTCTCTCACACACTCACACACTCTCTCTCTCACACACACACACACACACACACACACAAACATAATCACTCTCTCACACACACGCACACATACAAATGCATATACTCACTCTCTCACTCTCTCTCTCACACACACACACGCACACACCAACACACACTCGCACGCACGTACACACCCACACATACAAATACAATCACTCACACACACACACACACACACACATACAAATGCATACAATCACTGACACACACACACACAAACAAACACTAACACACACAAGCCCACAAACACACACAAACACATGCGCACACGCACAAACACACTCTACAGCTAATGCTTGTGTAGAAGGCATTAATTCCAATCAATTTATTAACAGCATCACCATATAATTGAGCATGAGTTCAGCCGTGGTAAGCGTAAAGTACTTCATCATCAAATCAAGCACGTAGTCAGCACTGAGTGAAATAGTACTCTTGCTTTCAGTGGCTCCTTTACACATTACAGCAGACTTCATTTCTGAGAGCTACTTAATTATTTCATGCGACGAGGGTGGTATTAAAATCATAGCTCCGTCAATTACAGATTTGATCACTATTGAGCAAGGTTAACTGTGCAGTGATGTGTCGTAAGAGTGAGCAGCTTTTAAAATGTTGCTAGGTTAGGTTCAAATCGAAGCCACTCTTTCTGAGAGTTGTTGAAACGTTTTCAATAACTAGCAATAGTTTTACTCTAAAATCAGCTGCAACAACTGCACTACTATGCCTTTCTAGATACTACAGACGAGTTTGGATTCAATCCATGGAATCAGTCCAGTCACAGAATGTTAAGCAACATCGTGCTTAGTGTCCAAAATTAGGCAAACTAATTTGCACTACAATTTGTATGCGTGGTGCCCAATTGCTTTTCTGAGACAACATGAGAATGAAGCAAATGTCAGAGGTTGAGACGAGGCCAGAAAGGGCAGATACCAGGCTGAAGGAAGGAGACAGAATTAGTCCCAAGCATGTGTGCGACCTTTCCTGTCATGCAACGGTCGGCTCCAGCAAACACCATACTCTTTAAGACACGTTTCCGAATACTGGGTATATGTAAGCATGCTATATCGAATTAGATGCTTGTTACAATTTCAGTTTACAGTGAGCTTGAGGTTAATCATTATACTTAGTAGATTCTGGTAAAACATGTTGGTGTTTGTTTTGAAGTAGCTTAATCTCATAGTGAAAGCATGAGAACAATCTATCCTTTAATTAAATTAATGTGTTACATTATTTGGCACCCCTGCATTTTCATGCAACCTCCCTTTGCCAAAATAACAACAGTCTTCTCCTACAAAGCTTGATGAGACTGCAGAATCCAGCTCCCAAATGGCTGACTGGATAATTGCACCATCATTTTCCCACAAAGAAAAAAAAAAACATAACGAGTTTGCTCATGGTTTGTATGCCTCCACAAAATAAATAATACATGCAATAAGCTGAAAAATAACTCTAATAAAAGGCCAAAATATGGTAAGGAGATACTAACTTATAATGTGAGGCGATATATAACTGAGGCATGATTTTTAGCAACATAATGGACTCAACATGCTTAACTTTATCAAATACAAAAAGGTTTTGGAACAGAACACCTGGCATAAGACAGAAAGTTTAAGTAATGTATGCACGACAGAGCCCTTATAGCCATGTTTTCACACTGCTTTTTCCTGGTTGGGCATGGCTCCTCCAATTTCCAGTGTGCTTGTTTGGTATTTACATAGTCATGTATACACACACACACACACACACACACACACACACAAGTCAGTGCCAATTTAGAGTAATCAATTAACCTAACACGCATGTCTTTGGACTATGGTAGGAAACCAGAGTACCCGTAATAAACCCATGCAGACATGAGGAGGACATGAAGACTCCACACAGAAAGGACCCAGGCCCTGGAACTGAACCTGGGACCTTCTTGCTGTGAGGCGGGGGTGCTACCCACCGCCCACATATATCCAGAGAGAACACACCCTGGACCAGTCAGTCTATGGTCCATGTTAAGGACCCAGTTGCAGCACTGAGGGATGATCACCTCCCTCAGACAAAGCCAACAGGGTTTACATGTGACGCTGAATTTGGCAAAGAGTTGAACCCAGATACCTGCTTTGGAAAAGTTAGATAATCTTAACCTTATTTTGGGACCCTGTAACATTTTACCTCGCATTAAACCGTGCCTAAAAGAGAATAAGTAACCTAAGGAGTACTCATACCTTCAGGAATATTTCTTTCAGATCATTGGGGTTGGCTCGTTTAGTTGACCGCACCTGCAAACAAATGTAAGCCTTTAAGACCTACATTAGGACCATTCCACTTCTGAATGTCATCTAGTCATAATGGATGGGATAATGCAGACCTAGAAGTGCATACAAGTATGAGAACAATACATGCCGTATCAATATGCACATCCATACGCAGTTTGTTTGTTTGTTTGTTTTCAACAGGACAAACAACAACATATTTGAAGAAAGAGAAGAAACACTTAATAATGGACGCAATACAGATTTTAATGTCTAATCAGTTTATTGCTAGTGCATTATGGTGATGATATATCAAAACATCCATACAGTATCCTGTTACATAGCAGTGTCCTAATAGTAAGTACAAGAAGTACATTTCATGATGTACACTGCTCACATAGGGGATATTTAATTGAAGATATTTCATTTTAAAATAGCCCCTAATTTTTGTGAGCAGTATATATTACTGTACGTGTACTGTTATATATTATTACAGCATAATTCCAATACAAAAACAAAGTCACATACTAATACATACCACACATATTCATGCACAGTGCAAAGACATCGAGGCAAAAATCATAAGCCGCAGGCGACGATATCAACACACGGCATATACAAGAAAACAAACATAAAGATAACAAAAAAGAGCAGTAACAGGAAGTACAGAATGCAATGTTGCAGCACAAGTTAAATAAGTTTGAATGCTTATTAATAATATGTAACAAATTCCTCACTGGAGACCCTAAGTGTTAAAAACACTTACAAACGTTAGAAAGTAACAGCTTCAGTTCATGTTCTGTTAGTTAACGCTACAAAATACAAACATGCCTCTTTCGATTAAAAAAAGCTTGAAAATATATACTTTTCAAATACTACCTAGTAAAGTAACAAACTGTGCAAAATATTATAGTTAGTCGATTCGACAAGCACAAATATCGAGAGTCACCTTGGCCGCCATGATGATTTTAGACGTCAGGTTTCCTCGCGTGTGCCTCTCAAAACAGCTTTTTGTGGCAACGTCTGCATCCGCGACACTACCATTATATCTAGTGTATCTAGGTAGTGCACCACCGTTGATATACCGCTCTAGGTGGTGTACTTTGTGGTAGGGTAGTGTCCGGATTAGGACAACGCTGTACATTTAAATTGTCGCCATGTCTCTGTTTCTCAAATGTAACATTGTTTATGTAAGTGTCGGCTTGCCTAACAAAACGAGACATCGCATTTTCTACCACCATAGCGTAAAATGCTTGATTTATACCGCCCTAATAATACCCAACGTAATCATTTATACACTCCTAAACATTGTATGATTATTTTCATGTAGCCGAGACAGATAAGTTCATGAAGTTCCTTTTCTCTTAACCACGCCTGTTCAGGATGTTCTTGTTAGATGTGGTATATGTTTTTATTGTGTTTGTTTTCTGTCACAGAGAATGGGTTGAACTATTAGTATTATGACAGATGAATGAGAGATACATTTAATCCCAGCAGGATATGTCATTTAGCAGATGCCCTTATACAGAGTTTTACAATCCAAGCAGTTGTGGGTTAAGGGCCTTGCTCAGGGATCCAACTATGGCAGAGGTGGGGTTTGAACCCTGGACCTTCTGCTCCATAGTCCAGTACCTTAATCACTAGGCCACTACAGTCCCACATATATTCGCTCATTATAAGAGATTCAGATTATTCACTCATTAAAGCAACAGCAACATATAAAAGTAACATATAAAAAAGTAGAATAAATTCTAAAGAATTTAGACCTTCACCCTGCTTTAGTATGTAGCATTTTATATCTAAGGTTATGACACCTTGATAAAGTATATGTCGTCCATTTATTTATTTATTTATTGTCTTATCCCCTTAATTATATTCAAGGTCTCAGGAAAACCATATCTTGCGACACAGTGCACAAGGCAGGAACAACCCTAGACAATGTGCCAGCCCATCGTAGGATTTTTGAGATAGGGATTGCAGTCCCAGAGTCCTTTTATATGACATATAATCCAATATGCTAAATGAGTAAGATAATGTAATTATTTTCTATTTATTTTAGTAAATATGTTTTATTTTTGTTCTATTTCTTTCATAACTATGTGTTGCGTCAGAATGACACCAGACAAATTGTTCAGCAGCTCCTAGCCCAAGGTAGATTCATGATTAATTGCTGAAGTATCACTTTCATCGAATCATCCACACTCCATGTGTATTGGACGAAATATTAGCTAATATGCATATATTTTACATTGTTTTAACTGTTTATTTTAACTGTTATTTTTTTTACTTAAAAATAACAGTTTCATTTTAGTTTAGATCCAGGCCACCCATGGAGGATTTGACCCTTTTTGAGTCTTGGTCCTCCCAAGGTTTCTTCATTATAACTTTTTGTGAGTTTTTCCTTTAATTTAACATGATTAACACAATGTTGTAATGCTGTTTGGAGACAATGCTCCATTGAAAAAGCGCTATATAAATAAACATGATTTGACTCCATGACTGCTTTTTTTAGGCAACTGTAATCTTGTGTTCTTCTGTTTAGGTATTGGAGCTAGTATTTATTTGGCTTTTATACATGCAAATCCCATTTAATTCAGTTGATTTCTGACAGTTTTGTCACATACATTGTCTCTAACAAATTTTAGACACAACTGACAGGAAACAATTAACATATTTTAAGGCACTCAGTGATTGCATTATTGAAGGAGTTTTCCATTGTATCAGTTGACAAATTTGTATTGAGGCCATGTATTCTTTCAATTAGTCAAGTCCAGCAGGTAATTTAGGTCTGTAAGCACTCCCTCTTAATTGCAGACTAACTTGCAGGTTTAAACTTGTGCCGGTATTTGTATTAGAAATGCAAATTACAAGGTGATTGTATATTTTTACTTCAATAGTGAATGATTTCATAATTGTTTCCACTACTTGGAAAAGCATCTGCCATTAATTTAAATAATTTAATTGGTTTGAGGAATGCTTCACAAAACCAGAATGTTCAGCTGTTAAACAAAAATGTGTGATTCGTTTATTTGCTATGAAGTACAACCAAATGTGATTATTTATGTGAGGTTTTGCTAGGGATACTATAAATGTAGAACAGTATAAAAAAGGTATAACGCAGTAGTGCATTATATACAATGTAAATAATGTGTGACATTGCAATATATGTCCAACAGGTTTAGCGTTTGTATTTTCTATTCTCTAATGTGCAATTATGTTCTGGAACAGTGATGGACAATGGTGGCTGGTGTTTTTTATATAAAAACATATACTCCCATATGGTCACAGCCGTGGTATTGCCATCACATAAAATTTTTTTATATCAAGCCAATGGTGCTACAGTTAGTTGCATTGTCTAATAATAAATATAATAAAACACCTTTTTGTTTGACCTTTGAACATTGCAAAAGACTATTGCAAAGAAATTGTGGCAAAGAAAATCATCATAAGAGGACCTGTGCTCCTGAGTAGGACAAACCAAAAGCACACTGTCCAATAAATGCTGAGATGTTTTTTTTTCTGCTGTGCAAAATGCACCTGCCCAGACTCAATTTACTGCCAGGGATACCTGTGATTCTGACTGTGACTTACAATGATGTGTTGTGTTTATTTGTATAATTAGAGGTCGTCTTTAGTTTTTTCTTTTGACATTTGTTTTATAGACTCGCAGAGATGCACAAGCTTGTGTGTGACTTTTGCATCTGTGATTTTTTGATTAGATCTGTGTAGCATGCTGCACCGTTTACTGGGAAAAGTTTGCATTTAATTGATTGAACAGCAGTGCAATATTTGGTCACTTATTATGATTAATATATTTGGAATTTCACCTAGATTAATATGTGTTTGCACCATGGGTTTCAAAGCCAATGTACTAAAGGAATTTAGGGAGCACTGATTTGAAATTAGCATAATTGGAATATCTGGCATTTGGGACTGACCGCCAAATTTACTCATATGTGCAAGTCTTGAACTGTGTTGGGTAACACAGTTGGATAAGTGTGGATAAGTGTGTGGATAAGTAACCTTTTTATATAATATATATGTATATATTCCCCCAAGCCAAAATATTTGTAATGAGAGGTTTTTGCATTATGAAATATCTTAAAAGGTTCACATTTTTCTTGTTCGAGGTTGCAGTGGGCTCTGATGCTTATTGTTGGAGAACGCAGGATGCAGGAGTAAGTGTGCAGTGGACAGAAAGGCTTTGGGTCCCTGCAGTAGTAGGCTACAGTGGACTGCTTTGTTACCTGAGCACCCTGAATGTACAATAATAACATAAATCAATTTTGATCAACAATTGCACAGTGCTCTGGTGAGGCAGCGGCAATTTTCTAGCTAACCTTATTAGTGACCTAGATTCAAGTTTCAGCAGTACCGTCCGGCCAGGTTGGGTGTCACACTTGGACACATGATTGGGCTTATCTGAGAGAGTGGAGGCCAGATAGGAGACCATAGCATTGATACCAGCCCTGCCCCCATCACAAACACAACTGGAGTACAGTGCATTATGATTTAGAGCAAATGGTGAATCTATGTCTTGTCTCGTTTTTGTAATCAGGAGAATTGATTCTGCATTGTTGAATCAGCATTGTGTGCTAACATCAAAATTTAAAGAGAGCATTGCTGTTACCTGCTGATTGCTTTGATAGAATATTTGAACTAACACCTTACAATCAAGCAACAATTGTTTATTTTGATTCCCAGCTTTTATTTGATTTACTAGTGATTTAATGTTGGCTTAAAATCATAAATAATCAGACTGCAAATTAAACTGGAAAACATCCTGCAGAATGTCATTTCGTATATGTGTGTAGCCTACATAGAAGGAAGCAGTTAGTCATTCATCAATTGATTGTTTAATAGTGTTGGCATTTTATATTTGTGCCAATTAACAGACACCATTATCCAGAACTACTTGAAACTGATGCATTATTACAATCCAATCGATTGGGAGTTAAGGGTCTTGCTTTAGCATTTGCTTTGATTTGAAACCTGAACTTTTTGGTCCATACTCCAGCACCTAAACTACTAGGCTACTACAGTCCCACTAAATCCTGCTTAGGGTCATGGCACTGTGGTGCATTAATTGGTGGCTCTAAATTGGCCCAGTATGAATATGTATGATTCGTATTGATGTAAATGTACTACTGCTGTGAATATCCATTTATACTGACGTGATGTAAATAAAAAAAAAACAATCTGAATACATGATAAAAAAAACATTTTTATAATTGGTATTATAATAAAGTACAATTTTGTAATATCATTTAGCAAATGTTGCACTGTATACAAGTGGTAATGGACAAAGATATCTAGATTTTTGCTATAGACAAATAAACCTCTCATGTCATATCGTAAACGCATTAAAACATTAAAACAGTTATACTGTATAAGCCGTAAAAATGTACTGTGAAATTTGATAGTTAAAATGAAGTGGCCAAACTACCATCAAAATCCATAGTAGAACTGTGAACTTTATGGTCAAATTGTGAAAGTTCACATTAAAGCTGTGAGGCAATTTCCAGTTTTACAATGAAATCTCACAGGACATTTTTTAGTATATACTGCTCACAAATATTACGAGATATTTCAAAATGAAATATCCCCTGATTTTTGTAAGTAGTGTATTGACCAAAATAAGTGAAGAGATGGACTTACAATCATGTTCACTGAATAGAAACTAAATAGCACTGGGCAACAAACATTTTCTTCCCTCAAACTAAAACAGATATACTTTATGGTGAATTCGACACTCTCTATTTTGTTATATGGTACTGTTTTTTTATTATATAAATATGAATTTCAATATCCAATATTTTTTGTAGATTTGTGTTTCAGAATACGTTTTATAAACAAACAAACCAACCTTGTGACGTGGGATTTATGAGACACCGTAGTTACATGCTGAGTATGAACTACAGGTGGAAGCTAGGTTGTACGTCAGACGGACAATAACCAATCGTGTTTGAAAGCGGAAGCACGTGGGTAAACTTGGCGCTTTGGCGTTTGGCGGGTTGTTGGTGAGGAGTGGATGGTGGAAATGGCGGGTAAGTGAACGTGTGTGATGCGTACAATATTACTGCCTGTAATATTTCACTCCTTTATTTAAATTTATCCTGCCGTGTGTCTGACTGTGCTGCTGAACGGGTTTACTTGCTAGGAAGCTGAAGAACCGCTGGTGAGCTCGCTAGCGCGTTAGCTCTCTGACAGCTAGCCTAGCAAAGAGATAGCTCAATGGCTATAGAGTCACCCAGCTGTAATGGGTTTTATGGGCAGCGGAATTGTTGATGGTGCTTTAGTTTTAAATGGTGATAATTTCGTTCTAGTGGGGAAAAATCCACATCTGTGACGTATGTCAAATTAGTTCACTACTACTAGATGTGTATAGTATGTGGTTTGAGACGCGGTCGTTCATCCCTGAAGTATTGAAGTTAATCTACAAAGCTGATGAATTATCGCTCGAATGGCACTGGGCAACCCGCGACTGTATATAAGTTGCTTTAAGCCTTCACAGACTAAAAGACTGTTGGACCACATGGCACATCACCATGCACTGTAGACACTCACCGATCACTGTATTAGATACACCTCGTTTTCACACTCCAATGTCTGCTTGATCAGTTCCACTTCTCATATAGAGGTTATAGTTCTACAGTTAACAGACTGTAGTTCATCTGTTTCTCTACATGTTTTGCTAGTACGCACTATTCTGTCCTGTAATGATCATGACCACCATGGCTCAGGTATTATTTGCATGGTGGACTATTCTTAGCACTGCTGCGACACTGATGCTGTGGAGGTGTGTTGTTGTTTGTTTGCTGCTGCGATTGGCTCGGACACAGCAGTGCTGCTGGAGTTCTCTAATCGTTCATCAATGCTCCCAGGATGTGCCAAGACCATTTATGTATTTACAATCGAACACCCCTGTACCATCCTGATCATAGGTAGGAAAACTTTAAGGCTTGATCAGGAACGCAAGGCCAGGGAGGAAGATAAGTAATTTAAACATTAAAACTTAAATCACTGTTATGTTCTATGGAGAGCTCTAAAGTTATTGTTGTATTAAAGAAGAGTATTAAGTAATGTGTAGTGTATAATTATTGCATGTAGTGGTTTCCTTTGTTTACAAAAGGATGTGCCAAACCCTGCATGCATGTTAATTGAGATAAGAAGATTTTAACAGTGGCTTCTTGCACTAGTTTGTGCAATATAGGCACTAATTAGATTGTGATGGATCGGTTTATGATATTTTGCCCTTTTGTTGGGAGTCACATAATACCCAAATTTTCTTTCTGCAGAAATCAGTTTCCTTTTTTGGATTTTGAGCAAGTGATATCCAGCATCTGCAGCTGCTCCAAGATGCCAGTGGACTAGCCATTTTTGTTGTCAACACATTATTCGGTCAATTATGAGATATTCAGCACTTCATAATAAAATATGCATTGTGTTAATAATTTTACCCAAAATGTTTTAAGCATCTGTAAGGAAGGCTAGGCTATTGTATACACAATATATTAAACTGCCTGTGCAATGCATTAGTACACCACAACATAACTCCATTGTAAATTGGGCTCCATCTGTTTACAGGACAGTCTAATTTTTTAATGTTGTTTTATGTTGCTCTGTGTCTTTGTAGCTATGCAATTCTACACAATAGAGTGGTCATATTTTGCCTTCTTGTGTTATTAGTGTGAAGTAATGTAATAATGTCAGCAGTCGACCGTGCACGCTGGATTTCAAATTGCAATTTTACTACAATAAAACTTGGTGGTAGCCTAGCGGTAAAGGTTCCTGGACTCTGGTCCTGATGGTTCTGGGTTCATTCCCACCTCTGCAAAGCTGTCACATTTGGGACCTTAAGCAAGGCCCTTAACCCACTCATTGATTGAACTGTAAGATTGTATCAGTTGTAAGTCACTCTGGACAAGGGTGTCTGCTAAATGCCATAAATGTAAAATGTAAATAAAGCCAATATGTATCATAAATCAAAATGACCAGCTCAACTCTGACTTGATTTGGATGTTGGATATTTAGTACTTGGCTACTGGATAATTGCATGCAATTTTGATGACTTCAGCCATCATTTCTCACATTTGGCAAACACACTTATCCAGTGAGATTAAACGTTAACATGCACTTAAGGTTATTTACATAGCTCAGTAGTGGGCATATGAATACACAACTTTTAGATGAGTGGTTTAGTTTAAGCACTGGGCCTTCACTGTCTGTTCATTTGCTTTCCCATTTGAAGCAGATATTTGACAAAGATTTGTTTTTAATGTTTTATAGGTGTGAATGGGATGGAGAAGAAACTTGCAGAGTATAAATGTGACACCAATGAAGCAGTATGTTTGAAATTAGGTAAGCCATTTCATTCATGGTAGTTATTCATGCAGTACAGAAATGATTCTTTTGACATGGGCTGGGATTAAATTCAGTAGTTTCTTTTGTAAAATTTACCAAATATGTGATTATGATATTGACATGAATTGTTTATAGTGTTTGATATTTTACATTTCAGAACATGTACCCATAAAAAACGCGGCTTTTTAAAGCAAATTATTTACTTTGATTTGACTCTGCTTTTGGATGGAAATGGCATATAAGAAAGGGTTCAAAACTGTTAACTACCTCAAGTTCTGTTTCCTATGGGCTTCTAGTGCTCTATATACAGTGCTGACAAAAACTAGGGGAAACTTCAAAATGAATATGAAGCGATTAAAAAAAGGAAGGGTTTGATTTTATTGAATTCAAGAAGATAATCAGAAAACCGAATAAATTCAGAAAGTTGTTTGATTATGCGAATGAGATGCAAATTGAGCTCATTGAGGGTAGATGGAAGCATGTTAAACTGGACCAGAGTGAAAATGTTCAGTAGATGACTGTTCAGTAGAGTGTATGGTTACCCAAGACCGCCAAAACACCGACAGCATGGGCATGGACAGGATCAGATGGTCCAGCAGTTCCAGGGTTCCTCTTCATATTCATTTTGAAATATCCCCTTATTTTTCTGAGCAGTGTATTACGCAGAATGTGGATACAGCCCATAACTGACGTTGAAAATACTTTAGAGATTAGATTAGATTGAAATAAAATGTTAACGTATTAACTTTGATGACCCTAGTATTGATATTTGTAATCTTTTCTCTCCTGTAGTGCGTTTCCCAGAGGATGTAGATGATGAAAGCACAACATTCCACCCTGAATACAGCCACCAGCTTTTTGGTGACGAGTAAGTGTAATCTAAAGAATTGAATTTGGATCCTGGCAGACAAATTTTAATGAATGGGATATAGATATGTATTCTAATTTGCAATAACACAGCTGTACTATAT
Source organism: Parotocinclus haroldoi (assembly GCA_034779995.1). Classification (NCBI taxonomy): domain Eukaryota; kingdom Metazoa; phylum Chordata; class Actinopteri; order Siluriformes; family Loricariidae; genus Parotocinclus; species Parotocinclus haroldoi. Next base: position 18,872 of record JAUZST010014301.1, read on the forward strand.
GAAATATATCTATATCCCTGCAATAACTCCTTGCTGTCTTAAGGGGGCCTGCCCTCCACTTGGGGAACCTCTGAGTTAGAACAGTCTCTATTTCAAATATGAGCTAATAAGCATGTGTGTGTGACCTTATGGTGGTTACTTGCATACACACACCCACACATGAGTGGTGGACGTCCATTCTTGAACTCGGTCTACTGCCTCTGCTCATGTATCCACAGCCTTGCTTTTCTGTACATGTGACCAGCTGATTATGCTTGAATGTCCAGGGTTAAGACAGTTTAGAATTTTTTTAATATTCTATTTTAAAACGAGTGTTGGCTGTTAGATGGCACATGCCTGTTATCAACATGTTCTGTCAATCCACCTTTCTATGTGTGTGCAAACCGTAACGTGGTATTTGCCAATTGTTTGTATCTCCAGTGATAGTGGAGAAGCAGGAACTTATCACGTTTGATTGTGCTGTAGTTACTCTTCCACTTTTGCTTTGGAATTTTAATTAGGGTTTTACCATTTAGTTTTTGTTATGAAAGTTTTGGAATTCTGAAACAAAACATTTAATACGACTACAAATAATTCCCACACTCATGAGTGAGAGTCACATTCTGTAGTAAGCAGGGTGTGGAACTGGGATGTGCTCAGTAGATGAATGCAGAGTGGAAGAAAAAAAAATAAAAGGTAGCAAATCAACAGGACTGATATTAACCTCTGCTCAACCATGTTATATGTATCATATGCCGACCACTTCTAGTTCACTTTATTAGTACATTCGAACAATTTAATGCTGTGAGACAATAAACCAAAATCTAATAGAAAAATCTAACGTCAGACTGGTCCAAAAAGTGGAGATGAATGCACACAGCAAATAATCTGAACTTAAGGAGACTTGACATGAGCGTCCTCCGGAAGTGTGTGTGTAAAGAATATTCAGTATGCTTCTTTCTTTTTCACGCACCCCTGACCACATAGCACTTGGGGGATGGGCAGGGACTATTGCATAATGTTCTCAGTTTTGGTCAAGATTTAATTTCTTAGTGATCATGAGCATTCAGAGTTTGCAGCATAAGCTTAAGAATTATATAGTAAGAAAATAGTATTTTTTGGTTTTATTGTTTATTATATGTAATTAGACCTAGACTAACTGACTGTAATAATGCACTGCTGATTTGATCTATGTGGGAGGGAAGAAATGTACTATATTCATAGTTTGGGCGTCCTCCATTAGCAGAAATCGCCACTGTTTTCCTAATGTTTCTGGGAGATGTTACTCCCTGTATATGTTTTGCTTTTGAGATTTAGTGGTTTGGATTTTGAGAGAATTCAGATAAAGGGAATTTAGATAGTGAGGTTCCACTGTTTGCAGGGTTTTATTGCATCACTGCAGTTGATTACAGAATACCTTTGGCCAGGGGATGATTAGCACCAAGAAGCAGCCTGGGTATTTGCTGTTAAGTGACCCAAGTTAGATACAGTGTCAGACACGTTTGTTACTTGGGCTGATAATCGGGTGAGCACAGTTTTTAAATAAGCACAGCATAATAAAATATAATAAAAACATTGTTGTGTTTTGCTCTACTAAGTCTACTAGCTAGGTACAATATAACTGTCAAAAAAGATGGTTTTATTGACAGCAGAAATTCTACTCCCATTACCTTTGCCTTTTTGCTTAAATAGTTTCAATAATAATTTTGTCATAAGCAGTTATGTTTGTTAAAGAACAAATGCATTATGTACCCATGTTAAATTACAAATGAATCTAGACTCTTTGTGCTTTCTGCACACAGCACTCACTCTCTGTGAAGATTCAGAATGCTGAAGACATGGCTGTAACCTCAATAACACTATCACTGCTCCCTCACTACTATTGAGTTGTACTGGACTTTTTAGTGCGCTTTGGAGCACAACTGAACACGAACACGTTATTGCCATCAGTGTGTGGTTGGTCTCATAAACAAACAGAAAAAAAGAATTTAAAGCCTTACTGAACTGTAAATTAATGTTAGTAAAAGCAGTATGTTTTTTTTTGTGTCTCTGTTTGTGACGTTGTTGTGCGGAGACTGACTGGCCAATAGATTGGTACAAAACTAGATCTCTAGCTCTGTTGTTGTTGTTGTTGTTGTTGTTTTTTAATTAGCTCTTTTGAAAATGAGTTTCTTTTCATGTAATGTTAGTATTGGATTTAGTATTATGGTGAAAGCTGTGATGAAGGTAGGACATTTGAAATTATTATTAGTATATAAATATTAAATATATGTGTAAACATGGTTTAAACATTTTATCAACATGTTTTAGACCATCTAAACAGAATGCCAGAAGTAATTTACTTTGACAAATTCCAAAATTATTTTTCAAAGCCTGGACCCAAGTAAATAAAAATACGAGTTCTACAGCTGTTCTTCCCACAGCTGCCAAAAGGAGGTTTTACTGTTGAGAGCATGTGGGATTCAGCCTATGATGGATGGATAACAGATGGATTGATGGGTGGGATGGATAGATATATATATGAATTGATAGATAAGTGCTACACTTCTGTATTTAAAAGGACATTTTTATTATTTAATATTATATATTTGTTCTCACGAATGTTCTCATGACATTTGAACTGCTGTCACTGTGTTTTTTTCCCCCTCACTTTCATATGGTATTCTGAGCTTCCTTGAGTAAGCCAGTCAGCGCCTGCCTCTGGCCTATAGAACATATAAGCTAAACCGTCTTCAGATTTTTAAACTTTTAATTCTCCTTAAAGTTCAAAAGATGATCAAAAGAACATAACTAATCAAGTAAGATATGCACTTTGATAGGCAGCAATGTTTTTTTTTTTTTTTTTTATGAGAACAAGCACATTCTCTTTCCAACCCTGCCTTGAACACCATTGTTGTTCAGTGTTCTCCTGATGGTGGACTCATGAACATTAACATTAGTGAAAGAGGTCTTTAGCTGCTTAGATATTTTTCTGGGTTCCTTTGTGACATTGTTAGAATATTCCATGCTTATCTCTGAGTGATCTTCGTTTGTTGACCACTCCTGGGCAGGTTAACAGTAGTTTTGCTTTCCCTCCATTTGTAGATATTCTATCTGACTGTGGAGTCATTGGGCTGTGGTGAAGTCCAATGTCTTTTGGAACCCCTTCTCACATGATGAACCAGCATCTTTTTTTCTGTGGTCCTCAGATATTCCCTTCACTAAAGCCATGATACTCTTCTACGAAGTGTTCACTAGGGTTAGAATTTTGTAGATCATTTGTTAATTAAATACAAAAGGGTGCCTCCGACCCCTCGTTGTAACCCATTGATTGAAAACATCAGACCCTAATCACCAGTAGTCCTAGAGGTTGACTTTGTTTAACCACTCACAGATATGTAAAAATGTGCTCATTTTCTTCAGTACATGCACTGCTCACAAAAATAACTTATTTATGGGATATTTCATTTTGAAGTATTTCCAAATTTTTGTGAGCAGTATAAATTGCTAGTTGTAATTTGTCCCTTCTGTTTAATTTTGTTCGCTTTATCTTGATTAATACTAACGTGAAAATCTGCTTTTTAAAGTTATATTTATGCAGCGATATACAATACAAAACTTCAAATGCGTTCAGCAACTTTTAAGAACCGCTGTACGTGCAGCAAGTGGTTGTGGACAAGTGTTGTTGCATTGCTCGGTTTTGTGATCAGATTGTAGTTTTTTAACTCTTGCATGCAGTTCAGATTTGTGCATGCAGCTCCAACTGCTGCACCACTGCTGTGCCTGTGTAACTTCCCTGCACATCCTTGTTAGTGACGTGAGGATTTGACTTTGTGTTGCTGAGCATCCTGCATGCAATTTTGTTTTCTCAATCTTCCATAACTTGCCTATTCCATTCCCCTTCACTTGGTTCCTGAGCTACTTGAGAGCCACTTAGTGTAATAGCTTTATGTTAAGCCATTTTCTGTTTGTTTTATGAATGCTACATAAAAATAATTACAAATAGATACTCGAACAGTGTCTTGAGATTGCACTTGATCTACTGCTGCTCAAACTGAATGCATCTGCACTGACTGATGAGAATACAAGCAGTGTGTTTAGTTATTTTCTCAGTTATATTACCATTTAAAATGATCTTTAAAGTGTGGGGGTATTTTTTTTCTTTTTTTTTTGCGCTTTGGGATGTCACTGTTTTTGCAATCGCAATGTTTTCTGTGCCTCGATACTAATAAGAAAAGCATATATTATGTTAGGGTTTTTATTTTGTGCAAATTCTTATTAAAGTTTTAAAAATAAGCTTGAGTCATGACTGAGATGCAGGCAGTGGCAAGTGAACAGTGAAGACACCAAGTGGAAGCCAGTCCAGAGCTTCTGCTTGTGCATGTTTCAATTTTCTGCACTCATGTTTTGGCTGCTTAATATTTTCTGTTAGAAATATTATTTTAACAGCACATGCATGCTTTCAGAGTGTGCTGAATTCAATCCTTTGTTCCTTATGTGTTTGTGCCCACTGTCTGGCCCAGCCTGATATTGACCGTTCACTTTGAACAAAACTCTTGTTACTTGCCTTTGTCCCATGGCTGCCACTGCCTGCATCTTACTTTGATATTGGGTTGAACTTTTTTCAATTTGTATTAATATATCAAATAGAGAGCAATAATGTGTTGCAAAATTTACAGAAATGTGTTGGTTATATTGTAAGGCACTTATTTAACTTTCTATTTAAAAAAAAATCAACCTGAGGTGTAATTTCAGCAGTAACATGGTGAACTGTTAATGTTACCACATTTGTCAAGGCAGACACTGATTCACTCATTATGCTTCTGTTTATTTTTGAAAACGCTCCCACATAATGATGGGTCCTAATTGAAGATAATGGGAAGTGAGAGATAGGGTATGATCATTAGTAAATGGGTAAAATGGCCATTTTTGGAATAAAGTTAATCGAAATAATGAGTTTTTTTGTTCTGAGAACATTTTAAGGACACACATTGTTATATTTATAATTTGTTATATTTATGGTTCATGTATGATAGCCTGATAGCTTTCAGTGTGATGTATGGAACTCAATAACCTGTGTTGTACAGTCGATTGACCTGCATTTGCTTTTACTTGCATGTACATGTTGACTCTGATCTTCTGCAAACACAGTTGAAAGTTGTTAATCTAAGAACTCATGTCTTGTGTAAAAAAAAAAATAAATCAATAAAATAATGGTGTTTTATGAATTGTTGTTGAATTACCCAATAGTGAAGTGGCATTCGGATACAAGGGCCTTCAGATTCAACTGTACTATACCGCTGGCAACCTGAGCACGCTGTTCAAAGTGAAGTTTGATGCCAGAGTCACTGAGAAGTTTGACTGTGTGGAGGTAAGCCTACATTGTGATTTAACTTGCTGGTGGTTGACTGTTTTTATTTTGATTCTGCGGTCTTCTGCGGTCTCGAACCGAAACTTCACTAAAGCAAACACTTGCTCTCTAAATAACTTCACAGCAGGGGTAGGTGCCTAGAGAGAAAATGTTATACAGTGCAAGTGGCTTTAAAAAACTGTCCTTAATCTTTTATGTAGCCTTTTTGGTTGTCTATGAATAGAAATTGGTTGAATTAGACAAGGAAAAGGGGGGAGGCTACCTATGTACAATTTGCCTACAATTTTCCAAGCATAAATCCTTAATTGTGGTGTAAACTTGTCATCGGTTTGATAATATAGACATTAATATATAATGTTTAATATATATAAAAGCCGGGAGTTATTAGTTTGTGAAATTCTGTTATTTCTTCTTTAGTGTAGGCTTTCTTTGAAATTCATTGTGATATCCTCATTACTGTATATTTTCTTTGTTACCTAAATTGTCCTAATCGAATCCTAGTTGTATTAGGAATTGGGGGGGGAGAGGTGTAGCCATTGAACTTAATAATATTTTGACAAGCCTACAAGGGTGACATGCTGTAAGGTTTTTATTTGCGTATTGCTATTGAAAGAGAATGAAGCTAAAAGCTTGATGTATTGACTCAGTATTGGATTGAAAATTGTATATGCAACAAAATATTAGTGCAACGTTATGGTAGATACAGACAAAAATGCATATTTTATGAATACTGGCATCTGCATAAATGTAATAATATAATTGCAGTCAGTGATGCATAGCTTTCTCAATATATGGTAATTCTCTATTCCTTTGCTGCTCATATTGAGGTACTTAATATCTCCTTTTTATTTACAGACTACAATAGTTATTAATTAAAATAAAACCTTTAATTCCAGACTTGGATTCTATACTGGCATTTACCTTTGAGCACTCTGCTGAAAAGATGATGTATTCCCAAATGCACTAAAAGCTCTGAAGAAGGATAGTTAGTTAATATATTAGACCTTACAATGCACTCTTTATATCGAAGATTGTGCAATTTGTAAATGTTTAATGGAAGAGAACAGGGACAGTCTGACTTGTTTGTACTTTGCCTTTTATGAGCATTCCCTGATTCTCTTATTCTCGAGAAATGCAGTTGAGCGGTAACAATGGTTAAGTGTTTCTCAGACGCAGGTGCATTGCTTCCTGACTGATATTAGCTGATGTCTGAAAGAACAGGAATTAGCGTTGTGTTGCATTAGCCTTTTGTTGCACGTTTTGTCCTTGTCCTTCTTCATTTCCCTGTTTTGAATGTGGAGCAGCGAGAGTCCTGCAAGAGAACTAATGCCCATCACACATCTAAATGGTGCCAAAGGCCCTGCTTAGCAAGTTAATACAAAGTGTTCTCATGTCAATCCGCATGGAAATGTATACAATGCAAACATCGCAGCTGAAGCCACTGTGCATTCTGCTGAGTAAAAAAATTCTAAAAGGGGCTAGAGGAGGGCTCTTTTGTGTGCGCAGTATGCTCTGAATGGCCAGGGCAAACTCGTTTGATTGAGTTCGCTCGCCAGGATTAGAAGAGAGCGGCCTATTATAGATGCCTGCTTTTTTTGTTGGTTTTTTTTTTTTTTTTTTTTTTTTTTTTGGTTTAGGTTGAGATCAATTCATAAAATTTTATTGCCTTGTGAGAAGCAGCGATGCATTATTATGGGAGGACTTCATCAAATATTCATGGTTTAAGATAAGTAGTAAATGTATTCAATTAAGTGGCCTTTCACAGAGGATAGAAGAGAGGGGGGCTGAAGGCCTACTCAGCTGACAGTACTAATTGCCTAATGGTTCTCGTTTTTGTTCGGCAAAAAATATGTATTCTTTCTGTTTTATTTTCACGTGGGCAATGTCAATCAAGGCTGAAGTGTAGCTTAATGATGGAACAATAGGATTTTGTTCTGTTATGGCTCCTTTTAGGTTACGTGTAAGGTCAGAGAGCATTGGGGAGATTCTGGAATGGACTTGTCGCCTACTTACTATTAATGTATGCAATCAGTGAAATACAAAGCACACAAATCTGTGTTAGCTAAACTAGTTTGTATCCATACAAGGCAACTAACTGCTGTTTTCTGCTGCTCTTATATAATTATTTAAGGTACCTTATATAGATTAATTCTATGTGCGATGTTTTCGAATTCATTCCATATGCTTGTTGTGTGTTTACAGCCAGATGATGTAGAAGGAAAGATTAGAGACATAATTCCCCCAGGCTTCAGCTGTAACACAGATGACTTCATATCCATGTTGGAGAAAGAGGCTAACTTCAAACCATTTGGCACCCTCCTGCACTCCTACAAAGTGCACAATGTGGAAGAAGGAGCAGATCTTACATACCTGATACACAAGGTCGGTGCTGTTTCAAAAGAAGCTTTTACTGTATTTGGTTACCCTCCTGTTTTATCATAGCATTTTTTTTGTGTTATCGCATAATACAATTTTAAGGCTTAAGTATGTGTAATTTGGTAACTGTGTTGTGTATTTTCACTCTGGTTGCTGGGTATAATGCTATAGCACGAATTCTGTTTTGCTAATTCTTTACAGGTGGATATTTCATGTCCAGGGTTCAGAGAGTACCATGAGCGCCTCCAGACCTTTCTCATGTGGTACATTGAGACAGCCAGCTTTATTGATATAGATGACGATCGATGGGACTTCTTTCTTGTGTGAGTTAAATCACAATTCTTGCAAACCTGGCGTAAAACCCGACTTGACATGTCATCTAACGGCTTTGCCTCCACTCTTTCATTAAGTTTAGCTTTTTTTACATTTGCATCAGTGTTAATTCTTTTGTGCGTGTGTTTTTAATATATTTTTGTGCTCCGTATTTTATATTTCACACCCATCTACATTTAAATGCCACCTCGTTGGCATTCAGCTGTTCTAAAATTCTATTGCTTTCATCACCCCACTTTTGACATGTCCTGGGTTTTGTGTATAAATGATGTAAAAACAGAGCTTTTAGAGAAGGTTTTCACTTGTTAATTAGGCTTATTAACCTCAAAGACATTTCATAACCTCGCGCGTGGCACAAGCACTGTAGAGATCCGGTGTACAATCTTGAACTTGGACTCTGCCTATGGGAGTGTGCATGTCCTCCCAATGCCCATGTGGGTTTACTCTGGGTACATTTTAAAGACATGCGTTGGGTTAATTGGTAGCTCTAAATTAGCCCAGTGTAAATGTCCATGACTAGTATAGATGTAACCTTGAAATGGCCACTGATGCCGATGGCGACATTTAAATAATCCAAATCAATAATCAAACAAACAAACCCTGAATTTGGTGTCAACTGAAGCTGTTAAATAAAAAACAAATGAACAATTTTCAGATACTGTTCTTTAGTTAACTGGGACAAGTCTGATCGTTTTTAAATCGTGTTTTTATCTGTTTATACATTTTTACGCTATTCTGACTTAAGTAGTGGAAGATTCCTCAGTGAGTTCGGTGGGTAGCACTTGCCGCACAATGAGAAGATACAGAGTTCATTCCCCAGGTGAAATGGTCCTTTTCTGTGTGGAGTCTGCATATCCTCCCTGTGTCCACGTGGGTTTACTCCAGTGTACTCACACAGTTTAAAGACATGTCTGTTAGGGTAATTGGTCTCTCTAAAGTGTCCCCTGTGTATGCGCTATATGATGGACTGACACCCCGTCAAGAGTTGTTTCTTACTTTGCACGCTATGCCGCCAACTAGGCAAAGGCTCTCCCACGGTGCTGTTCAGGATTAAGTGCATAAGAAAACGAGTGAATGAATGATGGTATGACTTTTCTGGCATTAAAATTTTGTTAGGTCAATCAAGGTTTATCCTGGGGTTTATGCATACCAAATAATGCCTTAAAACTGTTCTGTTACTGTATGATTTATCTTGAATCAGTTACTACAGTGTTACAGATTGTAATTCAGAGCAAATAAGATTTTTGAGCTTGCGCTTTGGAGCATATCATCCCTTGTTTTGTGTCGAGTCCAAACTCAGGACTTGAGAGAAACCACCTTCAGCATTAAGTGTACAGAGCATGAACCTGCTGTTTAATAAATGCTCTTTTCTCTCTTAGTCAGGTGCGTGTACATATACACATGCACACAACTACCACTCATTGTGGTGCTTGGAACTAATTACCGGGCCTGTTTAATTATATTTCCCCCTTTATCGAGGTGAACTGTTCATCTCGTAAGAGATTGCCTTTGTGGTGTTTGTCTCCTTTCTTTGCTGTCCTTATTTTTTGGCAGTACAAGAGGCTGAACTGAATGCTCTTGTCTTTTGAAACAGTGAATGGAATCTCTAGCTGCAGAAAAGGAGACTCTGCAAGTGTTTTCTTTAGTTGGGCACCTATTAAATCTGACAATAGGCAAATGGACTGGAGAGATTTGAAGAGGCTAGATGCCTCCCTCTCCGCTGCTCTGTTCTCTAAGTTGCAGTGCACCAATTAAGTGCATAATGCATTCACTCCCTACAGCAGGTGCACAGACTGCTACTGCTCCAGCATGCTCACACTGACAGCAGGCCAGAGACAGAAAACAAGCAGTTTGTGTGCGAGGGTGGGGGGGGGGGGGGGTAGATGGTCAAGGTACAGAGTTAAGAGTGAAGGGTCCGGTGCATGGGAGCGTGCCTAAAATTGACCTGCTTGCCTTTGTGTTCTCTCTCTCTCTCTCTCTCTCTCTCTCTTTCTCTCTTTCTCTCTCTCTCTCTCTCTCGTCCTCTCTGTACAGATTTGAGAAATACAATAAGGACGGGGAGACTCTCTACGCTACGGCTGGCTACATGACAGTGTATAATTACTACGTATACCCAGACAAAACCAGACCACGTGTCAGGTAATTACGAGGGAAGCACGTGCCTTCTCTCTCTTTATTCTTCAAAAAAGGGAAAAGAAAATTATACATCTCTGGCTCTCTTGTCCCTAAGTGCCCCAAATTACTGGCTTATATATCCCATAAGCCAATCCCCATTTGCTTGTTATAAGGATGGCAAAATCAGCTTCACCCATCAGAAGGCCCGTTTTGAAAATCAGCATAATGTATTGATTGGCACAACATGGTAACATTTCATTATGTTGGCCAAGAGAATGAACAAAATAATCTCTTGGTAGAGATTACATGAAGTGTTATGCTGGAGAAAATAATGCTGCCTGAACATGAATTATGTGTATTAAACAAAACATATTGTCATATCTGTATCAGATCATCACTATGTCCATTGTATCATGTAAAAATGAATATGGTGGCATATTGTGGGTGTGTAGTGTATTAACTGGCACTCCAAGATTATCCAAGCACAGCATCCTAAAATCTTGGAACAAATTCAGGTCGCCGTTGCGTTCTTTCTTTTGTTTGTCGTCTTTTAAAGTCCTTTCTTGTCTGTTAAGATGATGTATTTTCCCCTTTATTCTCCACAGTCAGATGCTGATCCTGCCTCCTTTTCAGGGTGAGGGTCATGGAGCCCAGTTGTTGGAGGCAGTCCACCGCTTTTACTGCAACTCATCCAAGGTTCAGGACATAACTGGTATGTTAGTGTGGTAGTAACCTAACTCTAAATATAAATACTTCTAGTGATAGGCACTGGGGATGTGACTCAAATCAGTGTCAGTAGTTGTATTGATTTCCACCCAAGATGGTGTGATGGTAATTAAACTGGTAGCTGTAATGTGTGTGAGATAAATCTGCTCCATGCTGATTTGTAACGAGTATACATTCTGTAGAGAGTAGTTTCTTCGATCCAAATTTGGCTCAAACCCTACACTGGTGTGGTTGGGCAATAGGGTGGTGCAGGGGGTTTTCCTGTAGGTGCTATACAGTTTCAGAAAACAAATCAACACAAATGTATGAACTCGTCTAAAATACATACCTTTTTGGCTTTGTGCATAACTTAACATGGCATTAAATAATCAAGCTTTACAGCTATAGATATTCATGTTTGTGCGCCCACAGGAGACAGACCATGGCTGTGTAGGATTAAATAACCAGATACGAACGTTAGACATGCATGTAGAACCTGAACAAAGCCACCATGTGAAACATGACAATCAAAAAAAAAAACTTTTACCTCCTGTGTGTAGGTTTTTTTTTTTTTCTGGGTACTGGCAAAGTGGCTCGGTGGGTAGCACTGCTGCTTCACAGCAAGAGTCTGCATGTCCTCCCTGTGTCTGTGTGGTTTTACTCTGGTTTTCACCCACAGTCCAAAGACACGTTAGGTTAATTGGTTTCTTGAGTGACTAGTCTTGAGATAACCTGGTGGTTAATTTTACCGATTTATTTAATTAAACCAAATGAACAAACTGTGGCTACTCTGATTTCCACTCTAAATTGCCCCACGTGTCTATGTGCTTGACAAGTCACAAGCAGCCTTGCTACTGCCATGGATATAGCCATCAATGCTGATTTACAGCCCCTGATCTCCCAAAATATTATATAATATAAATAAACAAACCTACGTATTCCTTACAGTTACCTTGACTTTTTTCATTGCAGACTGTATGAACCTGATATACCTGAATTCTTTGGTCAACTTCATTTCTTTTGATTGTTGTTTCATACATTTAAAATCTAAGAATGAAGACTTTGGGACAGGGGACAGTTTGGGGCTAATAATAAAAGTACCAAGATACAAAATACTCATTTGAAACTTTGAAAATTTCAAACTGTTTATGTCAGCTGGTGATTGGAATCATAATTTGGTGCAAAAGCAGTATATGAGTCAACAAATGTGTGAAAAACCTATTGAATTGTTTGAAAACAATGTTTATCAAAGAAAAATGTGAAGGAATTTGCCTATTTGTTCTTCCACATTTTCATGCCTAAACGGAAAACCAGTGATCTCTGATTCCTCAGATGGTACTGAATCAGGAACTGTCATTTATTATTCGCTGATATAACCACAGGGGCAAAGGATTGCTGTATCAAACCTTTAACAAGCACTACAATATGGAGTTACACTCCATAGCAATTGAGACATAATGAAATATGCAAATCCATTTCAGTTTTTCTGTTTGAGGAATATTAATTTCATATATTTCAATACTTTTTTACACTTTTGGTGACAGAAATATACTTTTAGAATTATACTATACTATACTGCATTTGCGTCCAATCATGACTACAATCACTTGTTGGCGTCACTTTTTTTAAGTTGTATAAATATTGACTGTTATTTCATTACTACCTCTAATTGCCCCCTATTTTAACATTTTATGGAACATGTTACAATCCTGATATACAAAAACGGATGATTATTAACACATTCAATTAAATTAAGTTAAAACATGGAATTTTGTGGGTTCATACTGTCCACAGTGAAGAAAAAGTTGGGTGTGCGAGATTAGTATGTTAGACCTCTTTTTAAAAATGTAAAATCTGTATCTACACTTGATTTCCTGTTTAATTAAAGTCATTTAAAGCGAATGGCCGTGGATATACTGAATGTTAAATGACATATCCCTTTATATCTTTTTAGTCTAGCTGAAATTAATAATAGTGTTGAGTATGAGATGTTTGTATTTCTTGCCCCATAACAGCTGTCATGTTTGCTAACTCATTTCTAGAATCAAAGTAGTTTGTGTAATAGTGTATTCGATGTTTGAGTAGTCCACAACTACTGAAGAACAAGCTCTCTTAGCTCTGTTCTTCACACCTTCCTCCTCGAATTCCAGCTGTGCATCAATGGTGATCTCATTCAACAGTGTATTGATTCATCTAATCTGTCCTGCATTTCCTAAATCGCATACTTTTTAAACCCCTTCTCTGATGCACCCAATGTCACGCACTTTCAGAATTTGTGTGTTTAGCTTTTGTTTGCTCCATTTGTTCACACTCTGCGTTTACCTTCGCTAGCCTATCCCTTTTTTTTTAAAAAAATAAAACTTTTTCAACCAAAATATTGCTCTTAGGTTTGACTGAAAGAGGAGGAAAAAGACACAAATCAGTGCATCCCTAGAACTTTGGCCAAAAACGGAGAGCAGGTCATATAATGCCCAAACCCAGAAGCAATGCTGAACCCCTCAATATTAGTTATTGGTTGAAGATCAGGGCTCTAATGTTAGAAAAGAAAAATTTAGTTGTTTTGATTCACAATTGGTTCTCACATTTTATGTGCCAATCACCGTGGCCTTAGATAAAACAAAATCTTGTTTTCTGTTTACTGAGCTTTTATATGTAGTTTCTTAAAGCTTCCTGGGTATGTGTATGTAAGAGGGAAATGAACAGAGCTTTCTCATCAGTGTGAGCTTTGCGCTAAATTTAAATACCTCTCTGCAGTGGTCGTGGATGGAGCTCTCTGGTCCAACGTGTGGCGAGGTAGGAGGGATGTATGCAAATTACAGCCGGTTTGCTGCTGAAATGTGCTGGCCACATGCTGTTGCTCAGGCTCTTTCACACAATAGCATAATTATTGAGCTGTGTAGGGAGAGGGATTAGCTTTCATTCAAAATGAATACGCAGCTCCATTCTACCATGGCAAACCTGCAGCCACAAATCGTGCAGCCTTTGTTTTTTGGGGGTTTTTTTATTCCTATTTTTGATCTCTTTTCTGTCTGTCTTCTGTTCATATTATGCCAATTGTTGAAAAGAAAATTTCAGTTTCTCTGTATAGGTCTGTTTTTCAGCCAGAGAACATATGCAGGACACTCATACTACACTATTTCATTGTTTGGAACAGTGAAAGGAAACAATAACTTGAGGTTAAAGCATTAAATATCAGTAGCATTAATTTCAGTGAGTTGGACAGATAGTAATTACTGTCAGGTTGGGATTTTTTTTTGGGGTGGACCCTGATGACAATATACCTCTATCCAGTACTGATGAATTTCAAGATGTATATATTTTTTTACAGAATTTCTTTTGTTAGCAGTAATTATTATAATTAGTTTTTATTAGTTAGTTAGTCTACACACTGACAAAGTATTTTGTGAAGACATTTTGACTTTAATGCAAACTTAGTTGAAGCTTCACAAATTTATTATACTTTGTCACAGGATGCTACGGTCCTCATAAACGAGTTATTGTCTAGCAAGACCGGAAATGGTATGATTACCATAACAACACAGAGTTTGGCTGTTATGGGACATGCTAGAATTATTAATTTTGTTAATTATGGTAAACTGATTTCCTTTTACGTTCTGGTCATTTCTGTGTGAAAGCAGATTTTGTCACAAATGCTAACACTTGATCGTGTAACACGATAACAGTTTTGCACAATCTTGTTTATATAATAGTGCCAAATAAAATTAATATTTTCCATTTAGTTGGGTATCATTTTGGTATTTGCAACCCCGTGATTGTCCTCCATTATAGAATTTGGTATTCATTTTTGCAGTGCAGTATACCAAGAACTTGATGAAAATAAGGTTGAAAAACTAATTAATTTAAGGTCAAATAGGAGTATGCAAAAAAGAATCATTGTGTTAACATAAACATGTGAGTAACACATGGTGCTCAGTTTGTCACCCTTTTAGAATTTTCTCAGTGTATGTATGACATGAAATGTTATTATATATAAATATGTTTAAAGTAGACCCAGTTTAACAAAGACGACAAAAATATTATGCTTGGTCATTAATTTATTAGGGCTAAATAGCCAGTCTGAGCTATGAGTGCAAAAAGTACCTATAGGATTAGCAGTTAATTTAAAGGTGAAATTAGTCAGGTGTTTTAGTCAATGGGTTGACAATCGGGTGCGAGGGGGCACCCTGCTGTATTTAATGAGCAGGGTTCTGTCAAAATCTGATGTTGACTACACGTTTGGAGAAGTGTGTTATGGCGAACAAATGCGCTTTCTGTTATTGATGCTCAGACTGGAAAATATTACGAAACCACCTGTAAAGAGTTTGGACACTACTACTACTACTAATTGAAAGTCAGTGAGACTGTATACAAATTTAAAACTGTTGCTCCTTGGTTGGTAGATAAAGATCACTCCCAGAGCAAGGCATAAAATGATCCAGAAATGTAGCACAGGGTAACTTGTAAGCAAGTAAAGACCACTCTTTCAGGAAGGCTACTGGGGGGAAAACAATTTGGGGGTGGAGAAGACTGAAAAGTAACTTTTTGGTTTTAGTGAAATTGATTATGTGAGAAAGATAAACATTGTATTTCAGGATAAGAACCGTATGCCATTTGTTATACATTGAGGTTATATTCTCATGGTTTGGACCAGTTTACTGCATATGGGCCAGAACAGTTGCCGCAATAAGAGTTCTGAGTTCAGAATTTTAAAGAAATTGTACGATTGGATGATTCTGTACTGAGGAACAGGCCAAAACCCATTCAAAACTCAAAGTTGTACATGCAATGGCCACTCAGGGATGTGGAATATTGGGTGGTTTACCTCAGTAAATATAGGTGTAATATTTTTGTCTTATTTGTTTGTATTCTGTTTCTGTATTTTATGTATTTCTACATTTATGATTTTTGTAAAAATCAGTTGTTAAAGCTTAACCTTAAGCACCACTCTATATGTGTAAGATGATTGAAGGCTTGAACATCTGCTTGTGCTTGGTGTATCTTTTTTCCAGTAACAGTTTTTTAGCTGGTAAGCCAATTCAACACATTGCAGTCAAATCAGTACCAAAATGTAGCATGCACTTCAGTCTCTAATGTACTAATTTGCCTGTACAGTTTAGTACAGTTGCATAATGTTTGGGATGCAAACAAAATTGCTTATCGTTTATTTTGAGCAATGCTGTTGTTTTAGGTAGAAGTCTATATGAAATCCCATAGTATTCATGGTTTCATGGATTGTGTTGGTCATTTAAGGTAAAGTCTGTTACATTATGCATTTCTCTGTATTCCAGCGGAAGATCCATCGGAAAACTATGTGAAATTGAGGGACTTTGTACTGGTGAAGCTGTGTATGGCCCTGCCGTCCTTCTCCACAGATAAACTCAGTCTTGGTTTCAGTGAGGAGATGGCTACAGAAGCAAGGGAGAAGCTTAAGATCAACAAGGTATAACCTGCTTACATAATGCAGTATCTCTCTCTCTCTTTCTCTCTCTCTCTCTTTCTCTCTCTCTCTGTCTCTCTCTCTCTCTCTGTCTCTCTCTCTCTCTCTGTCTCTCTCTCTCTCTCTGTCTCTCTCT
>JAUZST010014302.1:0-10671 GCA_034779995.1 Parotocinclus haroldoi
GAAGACCAAGGAGCTCTCCAAGCAAGTCAGGGATAAAGTTGTAGAGAAGTATAAGTCAGGGTTGGGTTATAAAAAAAGATCCAAATCTCTGACGATCCCCCGAAGCACCATCAAATCCATCATCATCAAATGGAAAGAACAACCTACTGCTTAAATAGTAAAATGGTAACTGCCTGTTTTCAGGAAAAGCAATGCCACTATGCATCATATACATTTTGCTGAATGATTTCACTATGCTGAAAAAGTTTAGTAGAGGTGGTAGAAGAGAAAGTGCTGAACTGTGTTGTTACGTCCCTTTCAAATCATAAGTTTAGAACCCTACTGAACAGTCAATGTGTGGCACTCTCATCCAGTTTGGCATATTTCTGTTCACCCCCATGAATATGTCACTTGCTACTCAATCACCATAATTGAGTTTGCATCTCATTTATTAAACAACTTTCTTTGCCTTTTCATTTGCCTTTCTCTTGATCTTGTTTACTGATCAATCAAATGCTTATTTTTTAATCAGCTGATATAACCCTATTTTTATTAGTCATCTTTCCAACATCAGGCTAAGCTTAACTTTAAAAAGATAACTCAATAACCATTTACAGTCAACTAGATTGTATACATTAATGATAACAATAACAAAGTGTACTGTTGTGTGCTGTCATGTAAAACACCTACACTGCCTGGCCACTTTATTTAAAACAGATACGTGTCCAATTTATTCTGAAAGTATTTTTTCACACTTTGTTACGTTGCAGTTTTATGCTTAAAGTATCTTTAAAAATCATGTTTTCTCCATCATCCCACACAATATTTCTGTGGACAGCCATTTGCATGTTCGACTGGGCCAACCGAAATCTGGCTGAGCCAATCTAGGACATACTGCTGGAATCCCAGCTGAGATCAACCAATTCAATAAAAAATGTGTTTATTTAAAAAGTCATTTATAACAAAATCATTAAAAATACAGTCATTTTTTAAAGTGTGCCATTTTAAAGGCATCAACAATCAGGGATTGAAATATCTTCTATAATTAAATACAACATTTCACAACAAATGCACATTCTCCCACTGAGCAGCGTTTGTACAAACAATGTTTACACCTGCCTTGAAAGAACAATATATGACATTTCTATAAATAATAGAATGGATTGTTGGACTGGTTTCATGTCAAAGCTCTGGTTGGGCCACTCAAGGACATTGACAGAATTGTCCTCAACCTCAATTGTCCTCAAATGTCCTTAAGGGCATTGTCTAGTTGAGATTTAACCGTCAACACAGTCAAAGATGCTGAGCGCTCTGGATCAGGTTTCCAATAAGAAAATCTTTTTGCTCCCTTGAGCTTTCCCTCAATCCTTACCAGTAATTGCCCTACTTACAAAAAATACTATTTAAATATTATCCCATACTCAGTAGAGTTATTTATATTTAAAATGTGCAGCACTTTATCCAATTAAGTCCTAGATGCACTTAGAAAATAATATTGTCTATCACAATAACAATATCACAACAAGAAAAAATGTTGTCGTTTGGCTCATCACTAAGCTTATAATATGTGTAATAATATAATAATGTGTGTAGATACAATAAATTGACTGAACAGTGTACATGAATAAAACATAACTAGCGCGTTCAAGTTTGTGAATGTGAATGACTTCTTCTTCTTCTTGATATTCTACATTGGGTACACATATCAAGCCAAACAACATCATAAATGCATCAGTCAACCTGGGAAGGTCCCTCACAACAATAGCCCCCTTATAATAAGGGGGATAAATAATAATGTTAATAATGTTAACCCCAAGATGCTTTCGGGGCTGAATGAGTCCACACTCATAGTGAGGAGAGCAACAGGAATGTCTGCAATATCTGGCTCCTCTTCCTATTGCAAATGGAAACAATCTAATTGTGAGGAGCAAGTTTATTGTTATAAACAGTATGCTCATCATTTCTCAAGTCACATTTGTACAACTTTGCAAGTATGTGTTGATCCATCACTCACCTGTCAATATATATATATATACTGAGAATTAATATTCTGTACATGTTAGTGGTCCTTGAAAACGTTTTGTTTCCTTACCTAGATCATTAAAAACATCTGGAACTTGACTGAAACCCTGACATAACTGTGCTTGGTACCCTTTTATTGCAGATATCTAGACATTTTACTGTAAGAGAGAAATTAAGTCAAGTCGGTGGTGCTATAATCCTCGGCTATTGACTTGTGAACCCATTTACCAAAACATTTGCAGCAGATCTTCTGCAGAATTAATTTTACCAGTGTCTAAGACACAGGGCACAACTTGCCTCTCCATCGCAATAGAATACCCAGCAACATGAAAATGAACTACTTTAAAGCATTCCTAAAAGCAGGCTTACCTTTCAGCAGTGTTGCATTGTTCTATCAAATGTGTGGAAGCACACAACCGCTACAAGCTGATTTAAATGTCAGTTCAATTTAAATACCAGAAATAACCTCATAAAGAATATGATATACTAATGGCTCCTAAAACTAACAATATACAGTCCTCACAAAATAGGGGGATACTTTGAAATTAATTTGAAGCGATTAAAAAAGAAGCATTTCATATTATCTCGTTAAACAAGATTGTCACAACTTCCAAACAGGGACGGAGTCAGAATGCAGCGCGCCAGGTAAGCAAAGCGTTTATTCTCCAAACGGCGGGTAAAATCGTAGTCAAACAGGCAAAAGGTCGGCAACAGCAGATCATAATCAGGAACAGGAGGGCGAAGGCGAAGGCGAAAGCGAGGGTCAAAACACGGAAGCAGGTCGGTAACTAGCGGCTAGAGAAACACATGTATAAACGCTCAGAACTCGGAAAAAAACAACGAGACTTCGCGGTGACGGTGTGTGAGTGAGGGGTAGAAATAGGGTGTGATAATGAGTCGTGATAAGGACCAGGTGTGAGAGGTAATAAGCCGGCGAGGGTGAGCGTGCGCGTGCGTGGTCCGCTGAGCTGTGTGTCGGTGTGACAAAGATAATCAGAATGAAATATCAAATACAGTTGTTTGCAAATGAGATGCAAAATCAGTTATTGTGATTGAGTAGCAAGTGACATATTCCTGGGGTGAACAAAAACATGTTCAACTGAATGAGAGTGCCACACATTGACTGTTCAGTAGGGTGTATGGTCACCCAAGACTGCCAAAACAATTTGACAGTGATGGGGCATGGACAGAATCAGATTGTCTAGCAGTTCTTGTGGGATCCTCTTGATATTAATTTTGAAATATCCCCTCATTTTTGTGAGCAGCGTATTACTTGTTTAAACTATAGTGTGCCCAGCATTTTTGCTTTGAAAATTGAGTCCTGCAAGCACAGCTTTACTAAACAGCTAGGTAGGTTAATTTATTAGTTTTCAAGAATAGATTTAATTAACTATAAATTTTTGTATTAGTATTAATAAAATTAAACTAAAAATATACTTAAGACTGCTGATTAATGCCATTTTGGAAGGCATCAAATGACCCTTCTGAAAAGGCATTTTTCAAACAATTAATACTCAATTCAACAAGTTTGATGCTGATGCTATTTTTAAGTACAAGAAATAGAGACGAGTTGCAGTTCAGAACATGACAACATGGTCTGTCAGGATGTTCTATGTCATTCGCAGGACACACATTTGAGCAATAAGAAAGAACACGAAAAGAAAGCTTCAGAGAGCTTTGGTTTCTTCTCACCTGATCGATAATGTTGAGATATGCACAAAACCAGTACAGGATAAACCCAAATGCGGTGATATCCATGAACCTGATAAGATAGTATCAACTTTTATTCTCAGACAAATCATAGTCAGGAAAGTAACAGATAAGAATCATACATTGTTGTATGTGTTTCTGATATTCATTTTATAATATTCTAATTATCTCACTAAACAGCATATAATGTTTCACTAAAAATCAAACTAAATGACAAACAAGATTTAGGATACTAAAGTCATGGTTAGGATTATTTACCTACATTAATACAAGAGTCAAGAGTAGTAAGATAATTAAGTTAAGGGTACAATTAATTTTGTAATATTAAATTTCTCTGCCATCGACAGCTTTGAAAGTCTGTCAACATCACATGATATTTTATGCAATAGTGATTCAAAACTTTATTCAATATTTTAAGTTAATATTTACTTAGTTTCCATTTTGAACATTTTACTACATAAATAAGTTACATTTAATATCTAAGTCATCCAAGGAGGATGGGTTCCATTTTGAGTCTTGTCATCCCAAGTGTTTAGGGAGTTTTTCTTTTCCACTGTCGACCTAGGCTTACTCATTTTTGGAGTGGCCATAGATATTAGAGAATATATATTTATATCAATATATATATTGTATAAAACACTATAAAAATAAATCATCATGATTTATTTTGTTGCCTTAAAAGTATATGAGCTTTTACTAACTCTCTGCAGCTCTATAACCAAAGACTAAAAGAGGACGCAGTTGAAGGTTAGTTGCGTGTTGTTATTTTATCTGTCTGACTCCATTATGATCTAATGTCTGACTGTAGTTGAATTTAATATCTGACAAGTTTTATGTAGATTTTAGATGTGTGGGATAAAGAGTCCCAGTATTCATTTATCTATCTCTTATATCTATATAAACTTACATAAGCTATTCATACTGACATGCAAACTCATACCAACTGCACAGCTTTCAGGATTATTATGTACACATTATCTGCCTACAAAATAACTAATGAAGACTAATATAAAGAAAAGAGTAATAAACAAATGTATTATATAAAACAAATAGTAATAATACAAATACAGAAAGTTAAGAGATATTAATAATACACTGCTCACAAAATTATAAGAACTTTATTTTTCAGAGTATAGCATCAACTCAATTGAAAATACAGTTCAGGGATATTGATCTGGCCAGTAAAGCAGCATTGTTAATCAGTTTCAGCTTAAGGGTTGCACAGACTACTTAACTGGTCGGCTTTAACATCCTCTAGCAACCATGGGATGTTGTAGTTAATTAGTCATAGAGAAAAAAAACCGTATCAAGAATGCAGGAAAACAGTCTTTGCTGTCAATCAGCATTAAAATAATAATTCAAAAATATTTTATATAGATAATAAAAACAATTAATTAGGGTTCTAAAAATAAAAATGGGGGCCTCTAGAGTTTCTGTTGACATGACTAATTAACTAATTTCTAATGAGTAGTCGAGTAGTAAAAATTACTAGTCATGCAACCCCTCTTGTGCACTAGAGGATCAACAATGAGGAGCCACTGCCATTTTGTCCCTCTGCTTTTTGGGCTGATTTGTCACTAGTTTTATAGTTTTGTAGCGTCACTACTACTACTACTAAACAGAGGTTGCATAGATAGTCCAACTATGTCACATCAAATATGTTACATTTACATACAGAAGGTTTGCTGTGTCTCCCAGCGCGGTCCAAAGAGTATGGAGGAGATGCCACGAGACAAACAGTTACTATATGAGAGCTGGACAAGGCTGTATTAAGTCCTTAACCCCTCAGGGTTGGCTTAAGGGCCTGACATCCTGGCGCCCTGTGCTTTTCACAGACCAGAGAAGGTTTTACCTGAGCACATGTGACAGATGTGACAGGGTCTGGAGACCAAGTAGAGAATGTTATGCTTTTATGTTGTGTTGTATCTGAAACAACATTCAGCATTCATCCTGACAGCTCTTAGGTATGGGGATGAAATTATTGGACCCATTGTCATAACCTATGCTGGAGGGTCCTGGGCTCCTTCAAGCACATGAAATTGCCTGAAATATATCCTAAAAATTCCAAAAGATTTGTCCATGTATTTTGACCAGCAGGATGAATCCTTCCTGAGCTATCCTTAAACATCCTCGAAACATTCCACAGGTGAACAGGTTAATTAGAAACAGGTGAGTGTCATGATTGAGTATAAACAGAGCATCCAAAAAGGCCCAGTAGTTCACAAGCAAAGATGGGGCGAGGTTCACAACTTTGTGAACAACTGCATGAGCAAATAGTCCAGCAGTTTAAGAACAACATTCTAAATCTGCAATTGCAAGGAATGTAGGGATTTCATAATCTACAGTCCATAATATTATCAAAAGATTCAGAATATCTAAAGAAATCTGAAAGAAGAAATGAAAAACCAGCATTGAATGCCCGTGACCTTTAATCTCTCAGGCGGCACTGCATTAAAATCCGTCATAATTCTGTAAGGGCTATTACCACAGTAAGGAACGCTTCAGAAAACCACTGTCAGTGAATGCTGTTTGTCACTCCATCTACAAGTGTAAGTTAAAACTCTACCATGCAAGGCGAAAGCCATATATCAACAAGACCCAGAAAAGTGTCCTGTGGTCTGAAGAGTCCACATTTAAAATTGGTTTTGGAAATCATGTGTCCTCTAAGCCAAAGAGGAAAAGGACTGTCTGGATTATTTTTAGCACAAAGTTCAAATGCCAGCATCTCCGATGGCTGTTGAGCAACTGAAGTTGTATATCAACCAGGAATGGGAAATAATTCCACCTACAAAGCTTCAACAATTAGTGTCCTCATTTCCCAAATGCTTATTGGGTGTTGTCCCAACCTCTTTGGAACGTGTTACAGATATCCAGTTCAAAATGAGTGAATGCTTGCAAATAACAATATCAATTTAGTATTCCATGTAGTATTAGTGTATCCATTTGAATATTAAATATCTTGTCTTTGTATTGTATTTGGTTAAATATGGGTTGAAAAGGATTTGCAAATCATTGTATTCATCAGAAAATAAATCAGAAAACATTGGGACAGTAATTACATTTACTTGTATTTAATTCAAAACAGTATGAACCCAAGATGTTCATGTTTTGTCTGGTTAACATTTCATTTGTTAATAAATATCCATCTCTGCATTTCAGGCCTGCAATATATTTCATAAAAAGTTGGGATTATGGCAATTTAATGTGACTTAATAATAAACTACATAATGATGTGATTTCAAACAGGTAATGTCAACAGATGATTATAATCAAGATTTAGTACAAAGGCAGCATCCACGAGAGAAAGGTCTTTAATAAGCAACGATTGCCAGAGGATCTACAGTTTGTGAAAATATTTTTGATAAATTTAATGAAATTATTAAAACAATAATCCTCAAAGATAAACTTTAAGGGATTTCAATATTTCAGTCCTAACTTTTTCTGATTTTGCTTTATTTTGCATTGTAATGCTGATAAATGCATGGACATCCCTGAAAAAGATAATCTTGAGGGAATTCCACAGAAGGAGGGAAACCACAAAAGAGGTCTGTGTTAGCCTAGTGGTTAAGGTACTGGACTCTGGACCTGGTGGTTCAGGGTTCAAATCCCACCTCTGCCAAGCTGCCACAGCTGGGTCATTACTTAAGGCCCTTATCCTACCATTGCTTGAATTGTAAGACTGTATGAGTTGTAAGTCACTCTGGATAAGGGCGTCTGCTGAAAACCATAAATGTACATGGCCAACAGTACAGATATCCCATACCATTAAAGACCCTAGCTTTTGTACTTGTATGTGATAGTAGTTTGGATCCTATTCATCTTTCATCCAGAGCACAGGGTGTCCACTTTTTAACTTCTCTGGGCTCAGAGGCATCTGGGATAGGCCAAAACACAGAGTAAATAAGTAATGTGGTCAAAGAAATCAGTCTTATAGTTCTTTTTTGGAAAAAAAAATTGATTCCTAGTCCTCTAGACTAAAGACCATCCAGACTATTATCAGTAGCAAGTTCCGAAAGCCAGTCTTTCATTATATAGGGTATCAGCATTAATGAAGAAAAATACCTTGAGATTTATAGCATCATTCATTCCTTCAAACTGACATATTTTCCAGGGACATCCATTTATCAACAGCAGCAAACAAAACAAGTAAAATCAGAGGAAGTTAAGACTGAATAATGCTTTCATTCTTTCTTTGAGGGACATTTTTATTTATAGAACATTTTAATAATTTTCTCACACATTTGTTAACCACTGGAGCTCCTCTGTTGACCTTTGCTCCTTAAAGGCTTTTGGGTCACTAATGTTTGAATTATTTTGATGATAATCGCTTATTAACATCACCCGTTAAAAATAAGATCATAAATAATTTATTTTTACCTCATTTCTAGACATATAAATTGTCCCAACCCAACCATTTTTTGAATATGTTGCAAGCCTGAAATGTAGGATTTGATGTTTGTTAACTTAATTGTTAACAATTAAGTTGATCATACACAACATAAAATATCCTGGGTTCATACTGTCTGAAATTATATGTAATTCTTGTGTTTTGTCTCAACTCATTCAGTGAAATACGTGATTCTTTTGAAAGCACCACATCATATTTTCTTTTAAGACTGGTAAAGATATTTCTCTTTTTAATTTGCTTTCATATTCTATGAACATTCCCTGTAAATGCATAGAACCTAAAAATCAACAATATATCTGTCAACTTAGAGAAAAAAAACATAATAATAATAATATACCATTACACACCATAACACAGTGTTGGTGATTAAACCCATTCATTCCCTCACATTGGCAGTTTTAAGCATTGTGAAACACCTGCAAATGTATCAACTAACGTCTCTTCATGTCCATTTACTTCATAGATTCAGTCTTGATTTTCACTTTTTTTCATCAGATAGTCTAAATCCAACTGTCATTTTGTGCACTCTTTTCTTGCAGTCTTCAGTTCAGTTCAGCTTACCTTTATTTTTTATCATCCTCAGCACAAAGTCTCTCTCCAGTGATTTCAAAAATCTCGTCAAATCTCGTAAATAATGTGGAAAACATATATTCCATTAAAAAGAGAAAGAGAGAGAAAGAAAGAGAAAAAAGAGAGAGAAAGAGAGAGCGCTAGGGAACGCTAAGGGTAGCGTGAGGGAGAGATGGATAAAGGGAAGAGATGAATAATAAAACTTAGAATTAGCGAAGAGATGAACATGGAAATTGCAGAGAGTGACAGAACACTCACAGTGTTCAGTGTACAGGAACAATGTGCCACCAGCGGTAAGGAAGAGAGGTGCCCAGGAAGAAGGCAACCAGACGAGGTTGCTGAAAAGCAATATCATCCTGAGAACATGCTGCCATTTGGCATGCCATGCACATGTAAATAGGGTATCATACTGTACAATTGTAAACAAGCCAAATGTTATAGTGCAAGCTGACCATGCATTGTTTTCTTTAGTTAGAAAACTACCATGCATCCCTGACAGATTTCAAAATATATCAAAGAGCATCTTATAATGTTACTAAATGCTTGTTTTTCAAGTACACCCATAAATGATCCATAAGGTTTAGGTCAGAAGACTGTTGGAGGAAAGTTTTTGACAATAAGCACCCATTGATTTCTTTGTTCTTCAAGTCTCTGTTTTTCTAAGGTATGTTTTGACAATAACCTTGTTTCAATATGAATTATTCTCCACAAATATACAAACAATCTTTTTAGTAGTGGTCTCTGACTTCTGTCGAATGCATGTATTGTATTCCAGTATATGGGAATATGACGGTCTTGGTGGCACTCAGCAAGCTTTTGAGGTCTGGCGTGGTGAAGTTATTTTATTCATATTTATAAGGAAATTACTTCTTACTTCTTACAAATAAAAGGGGATATTTCATTTTGAAGTATCCCCTATTTTTTGTGGGCAGTATAATTATTTTGATAAAGTCATACAGGTGTGTAGTTAGATTACACTTTTGCACTATTGGTTTTATGTGTTTGTGTTAATCTACCTCTTTGCTTCATTCTTCTTTGAAGCTTCACTGTTGTCAAAATGAGAAGGAATCAGCAGGAAGACCTGAATGAGAATGAACATTCCATAGAAGAAGAAGTAGAAGCATGGTTGCAGGATGAGCTCAGCAGGGGTGAGGTACCAAATGTTACTCCCAGATGGAGCCAGTTGGCCTTGTTGCATGAGGGCTGCTGAATAGCCTGAGAAAGAAGTTTTCTGGGGTGTGCTATGTTGGATTAAGCGATCAATGCTGCCACTCTACTATAGCTTGGTCTACGTCTGCTAGGGGCGGCTGTCTTATGGCCATCCAACCCCCTCCACTAAGCACATAGTTTAATGCATCAGTCAGCATGGACAATATTTTTGTCTCCGTATGACACCAGGCTTAAACTGACTGATTTCACTGCTTGCTCAGTGAAAGTTAAACATTTGGCTGTATTAACAAGTAATAACTTTAGGATCAAAGAAAATGTGGTAGACTGCTCACAGACTAGCTGTTATGATGGGGCGTCCTGGACACCGGGAGGGGGGAGGGGTGGGTTTTGAACAGAGTAGCTGGAGGGCCAGGACCTGGAATCAAGCACTACAGAAGGTGCGAGAGAAACGAGCGCTACAGGAAGCACAAGAGAACAAGCGCTACGGGAAGCGTGAGAGAAACGAGCGCTGTGGAAAGCGCAAGAAACGATGGGCTAAGGGGGAAATTATATATACAAAATATAAAAGAGGAAACCATAAATAAAATACCAAAAGGTCTGTCTATTCACCCACGGATTCCGCAGTGGGTAAGCTTATTCTGTTATGATGGGGATCCGGACAACATTTAAACTGGAGCCCAAAATGCAGTGATCCACAGACAGACTACAAACTAGAAAAATTTGATCATATCAGTTCTGTTCTGTCGTCTCTACACTGGTTACCAGTTAGATTCCGCATTGATTATAAAATACTTCTTATAACATATAAAGCT
>JAUZST010014303.1:0-10670 GCA_034779995.1 Parotocinclus haroldoi
TATATGAAAAAATTATATCTCGATACGTAATCACGTAAAGTATATTCTTTATGCTCATATGTAAAAATGTACAGCTTCTACGTAATGTATAGATAACATAACTATTCACTCATATCGTCTATAAATTTCACGAGAAGTAAAGCATGATAAGGATTTGAAGATGAATCGTACGTCAACAACTCCACCCACTTCAGTGATTCACCGCTGCCGTCAAACATGTCTTATGATTTCAACGAAAACTTACTTACCTCGTCCAGGTCATGCAACGTCCTCAGTATGACTTCTCTATCCAAATGTATAGAAGTATAATACTTTGACCTCCATTTGGCTGCCTCTTGTGACGAGCACTCTTGTGTGTGTGTGTGTGTGTGTGTGATCTTCATGGCATCGACAACTGAATGTTTACACTCACTCAATGTCTCTGTACACCAAGATGAAGACGCTTAACGATCATTAGCCATTGTTCTTATATCCACTGGTATATCAACAGTTCTCACACCGTAAAACACTGTCCAAAAAACGGGTTTAAAACCATTGTACAAACACAGAGACACACTGGATACATCCTTCCGCCACCAGTGCTCCGGGTTAACTGACAAACATGTGACGTCTCATATTTGAACTTGTAAAGGAAAACGTGTAGAGAACGGTTAGGGTAAACTAAACTATTTCGTAGGTGACACATTAAGTAAAATTGTGCTTAATAGTAAAGCGATCTTATACTGATAATCATGTGCTTTGATTTTGATCATTGTATTAATATGTATACTATCTTTTATGGTATTATTTCGACCATTAACACCAACTTTTGGAATCTTTCAAATTTGTGACGCTATTTGATCACTGAGGTAGAGTTCTATATATCACTTTCGTGATAAACTGGCACCACACTAGTCTGGGAGAGTAACATTTCCCAAACTGATCTTGTTCGATTGGATAGATATGCCTGCGATATGATCAAAGTGCCATCCTCTAGATAACACGTATGAAAGCCAGTAATACAAAATATCAGAATTCAACTTAACACATGATACCTTATACCTGTGCTCACTTGTGGAACCCCTGTGAGAGTTAAGCTACCTTGGGGTCTCAGGCACTATATCAAAACCATTAATTCCTCACACTTAAAGCATATAAATTATAACACTATACACAATTCCTATATAAGCTGATGACGGAGTCGATAGCATGCTGGGTTAACATATAGTAACGCTCATGTGGAATGTATGTTTCTAGATATTTTAATAGCTCGATCCCCTCCAGCATTTAGCGTCATAATAGTCACAAATATTCAAAGCAACTCATATCTTGGGCAAAAGCACATCCAGTTGTGAAGTGTCTAGTTCACGAAGTGCATATTGAAAGGGTCTTGTCATCACATGACTTGCCCTTTGTGCACTGAACATAATGAAGGATTCATCAGGATAGCAGTCCTCCAGATCCTCTGGATATGCCTGTTGCAACCTTGCAGCCATTTGACGTATTTCAGTGGCATCATTTCCTTCAACAATGCTCACGTCAGTCAGTACACCGACGTTGGTATTGACAGCTTAATACAAAGCCTTTTCCCGGTCCAGTTCTACAGTCGATGGTGTCAAAGACACTGATGTGAAATTGGCTTCTTGCTGATTGTGGCCGAGTTGTGCTTATATTTTCTTAATACACCTTATCTTCCACTAACAACTCATCTTCCGGTTCGTAGCTGCAACAGTGAGAACGAATCTCTCTTATGCAAGCAATGTCATACACTTTGGTACAGGTCATAAGTGTACAATCCTTCGCTTGCAACAACTTCCTGTCATCAGTGGCATAATAAAGACTGTAGGACCCCGAGACCAGAATATTCTTGCTTACCTTCCACTCACCTTCCTTTGGTTCTTTTAAGGATATAATGAGGCTATGTCTAATGCACACAGTATTTATTTCTAAATGTAACTACACAAGATTGGAACATTTCCAAATACCTGGTATGTTTAACATAAACATGAAATCATAAAGCAATGATAATTTAATGAAAGTCCCATCATATTTTCAGAGCCGCCCAGGATATTAGGCCCTTGGACAATCTACAGAAAAAAAATTCTCTTACATAGATGAGAACATCCTGACTTATTGATTTACTTGTTTATTTACGTAGAAATAAATACTGATATTTATCTAAAGTACAATCACCAGAGTGTATTACGACAAGGTTTCTCCCAACAGGAGAATGATGCGCTTTATATCACACTAAAGTTAATTGAACAAAGTGGCCTTCACTTAGAGTGACAGGCGGAGTGGTCAAGGGGAGTCACTGTCTGTGTTATGGTTAATCCATTCATGCCTGTGTACTAACAAGCCCACCCTCACCTGTGTAGAGGATGACTCACTGCTCTTTGTGTACTGACCAGCCCATCTTAACCAGTGTACAGGGGAACAAACCCATGTTAGTGCACTAGCCAAGTTCCTCATCTCTGTGGTTTGGTCTGCCCACCCACCATTCATGAGAGCTTCTTAACATTACAGTGGTACTCCAGTGCCTTTCTGTGTCTGCCATTATGGTATCCTACACACCAAACTTAGTTAAATTTTCATGGTCATACTGATTCTATTAAAATATAGAACACTAATCAAGTATAGCTACTGTAAGCCTAATTCTATAAGATTAGACTGCAAAATGTGCTGTAGTTGATCCACATATTTTTTTCAAGATTATAATCTGCAGTTGTTTATTATACTGACTGATGAAAATTGTAACTCGTGCTGGAATGTAGCAGGATGGAAATCCTGACTTAAAAAAAGGACCAGGACGTTGTAACAAACGTGTGGACCGACATACGAGTGTTTTGTGCTGATTATTGATTATTACTAAGTCCAGGATATGTGACCTACCACCATAGTCCTATATTTCCCGGAGGTCTGTGGAAGAACATTATTTAACACGCCAAGCATAAAAGCAGTGGTGTGTAAGCAGTGAGCAGTGCTTGGTATATGAGGGTAATAATGCCTTAAATATCAGAGAAGTGCCAATGTCTTAACGGGATAATCCTCGACTTAGCTGGGGTACAGGGAGTAGCCAATACACTACCACCCGAGCCCTCCCTCTCACTGGTGGCAGAGTCACATAATAAAGTGTAGTCAGATTAGTACGCCTTCAATTTACAGGAGTCATGGGAGGAGCCAATACACTACTACCTAATTCCTCTCTCGCTGGTGGCAGGGGCAAGAGCACTGGTACCTGAGCAACTCCATCAATGATGGACACCTGGCGATGAGGGAAGCATGACCTATACAGCTTTGTGTGAGGATCCTATCAGCACTGATGCTGGTACAGTAGTGCCTGCCTTCTTACAGTGAGAACAGTGATGCCTGAGCAACACTACCAGTGTCTGGCTCTTAGCATCAAAACAACTATGCCGTAGCAGCTCTAGCAGTGCCTGAGCAGCACAAGCAGTGCCTGGCTCTTAGCGGCGAGAGGAGCGGTGTCTGGGCAGTTCCAGCAGTGCCTGGCTCTTAGCGGCGAGAGCAGCGGTGTCTGGGCAGTTCCAGCAGGAACACGGCGACGCTGGCGGCCCAGGCGAGGATGAGGATGGTGTGTTCCTTTGCCGTGCAAAATTTGCCTGCCGCTAAACGGGGAGACGTCTTATGCCCATCACGTTCGCTGGAGGGGGTTTGCCTCTGTCGCTCATGTTCTCTCTGCCAACAATGAAACATAACCATGTTCACAAGGAATGGACACTCGATTGCCTAAACTGAAAATTTTAATTTCAATCATCATATTTAGATAGTTATAAGCCTAATTTCATAGCTTTTACGTAATATACATATCCCTAATATGAAAATGTGGTAACAATAATGATTATCATATTTCCAGATATATTGCCTACTTTAATTGTTATCAAAACTTAGCCATACCCTTATATAGTCATCCGCGAACAGAGAAGTTGGATTTGGCTGCTAATAAACTCTGATGCAGGTACCTCATTCTCTATGCATCCTTCATCATTGCTGCCATGTCCCACTCCTTTTCACACACACTTATAACTTACATTAAGTCGTTAAGGTTACCGCTCTCCACCCATCTTCTATTCCACTCCACAGTGTTTGAGGACAGGGCAACTTCACGTGCGATGCCCCGTATGCAGGAAACATTATCAAGGAGAGTAATCATGCGACCTGTGAGCGCCAACCTCTTGTCACTCCGGTTCACCTTAGCCTACCTCAGCGCGCGATCCAGTAGACGAGCTGCACCTCCCCGGCCGGCCGACCCTAGCCTACCTCACCGCGATCCAGTAGAGAAGCTGCCGCTCCCTGGCCAGCCGACCCTTGCCTACCTCAACGCGATCCAGTAGACGAGCTGCCACTCCATGGCCAGCCGACCCTATCCTACCTCACCATAACTCAGTAAAGTAGCCACAACTCTCATCGCCCATTTCTGGGCCACCTCACCGTGATCCAGTATAGTAGCCACCGCTTCGCGGCTGACCGAAGCTACCCTACGTCACCATGATCCAGTACAGAAGCCACCACTCACCCGCTTATTCTAGCCTACCTCACCGTGACCCAGTGCAGTAGCTCCCCGCCCAGCCGACCGTAGCCTACGAAAATCTTACCTAACATCCCCAGAAGCACATGATTATAATGAAAATGTACCATTATTTTTGTGGTCTGCTGGTGTGAGAACGCATGAAGTAGCCACGTATAAGGGATATTTGGCAGTGGGGCGAACTCTTACAGCAATTTCTAATTTCTTTCACTGGAAATATGAAGCTTGAAAAGGACCCGTGGTCTGTTACTGTTTGTATGTTGGAAATCTAAAAAGAAAAGTTTTTCAAATGAGCTAAACCGCCAAATTACGAAAACCATGTTAACTGTAATAACGTGAATGGTGGGTTACACATTCCAGGATGAATATTCATAAGCTGTCATCTGAGTGAACAGTATTATACTTCAAAGTGTCTGTCTACAGAATTCATAGGTTTTCTACATTTTCTAGCTGTGGTAATTACATTAAGTACACCTAACTATAGTTCACCACTCACTCTACATTGGTTACAACCATTAATCTCCAAATGTTACACATACCTGGCTAGAAATAAGACCTTTGTTTATGCAATCATCATTAAACTCCGAGCCGGGAGCACGAAGCCAGCTGGCAGCTACCGAGCCGGCGACCAGTCATCTGTGGCCACATATCCTCACCTTTCCACCACCACAAGACTTGTGTCAGCAAATTGAGTTTTACTTCGAGTATCTCTAGTCCCCTGAAGCCTCCTCCACCACTACACTTGCCGGAACCCTTAACGCGATACTGTCACTCAACACAACAACCCAGGAAATGAACGTATGAACCAGAAACATAGTAATCTTCGGTTTCGGAATGACTGCGCTCGTCCGCCATCTCGAAGCAGAAGCGGGGCTTTATTGTGCGGCAAGGTGTTGTCTCAATCCAGTGAAATGACTTGCATGGCCTTTTATCGTTTTGTACCATTCGTTTTTGACTATATACTTACTAATATTCCATGTACTTGTGCTACATGCGTATGTTACTAAAAATTTATGTAGGAAAATTACTTTTGTTCTATAATAAAGTATATATTTTGAACGTGAGTCCGTCCAAGTCAGAGTCAATGTAACAATTCGGATTCAGACATCGTCCACGTTTATAATGTATTCCGACACTTCTGACGTCTGTCAATTTCTAAACAATGTTTTACTTGTTTGTTGTTTTACGACAAACCACGACCGAGACAAAGTGTGATCTTAAGAATACATTTTCTCCTCGACGATGGAAATACATTTCTATCGCGATTATAGATAGTACATCTCCGAGGACGGCCGTAGCCAGGACTACCAACTTATATCACCATTTACCACACTCACCATAGACAATGTAATTTCGCCGATGGTTTTCAATGACCCCATATGTATTTATAGTACTTCCATAACGTGTAATAATAAGTGGACACAGAATCAACAGAAGTGTGTCAACAGACCAGACTAAAACATGAGCAATATGCTCGGCCTGCTTTTAATGTGGTATTTCCCAAAACAACCTTTGTCGACGGGAATTTCCAAGACACGTATGCGAACTGTTGTGATCGATTTATTTTTTCTACGGTGTCCGAGGCAGCAGGGGCACCTGAATGCCCTAATCAAGGCATCTTGTTCATGAGTATATGTATACATACGTCCTGACGTACGACAGTGCACTACGACGGCTTGTTCTCTGAGAAACGTAAGGTATTCCCTCCTTGTTAAACAAGAACGACTGTAG
Organism: Parotocinclus haroldoi; assembly: GCA_034779995.1. Taxonomy (NCBI): domain Eukaryota; kingdom Metazoa; phylum Chordata; class Actinopteri; order Siluriformes; family Loricariidae; genus Parotocinclus; species Parotocinclus haroldoi. Next base: position 6,257 of record JAUZST010014303.1, read on the forward strand.
CATCAGAGCCGCTTTTTCCAATGATGTCTCACCAGCTGACATACGTCATCACCTCACAGCCTGGCGCATGTTGGTCCGTTTCCTGCTGACACAGGACGTCAGCGCACTCCAAGACTGACAATGAAGCCCGACACATGCCGGCGATTCACTCCCTGACAGGAGTGAGTGTCAGCCACCACCACGCGACGGTGTTTTACTCCCTGCAGTGGCTCTCTCCCTGGGAGACTACGGCAACTCGCTCCCTAACGCACAATCTCCCGGCTAATACCTTAAGCTCATATCACTCCCTAAAAGCTAAACAATAATCACCAGTCATGGACCAAAGATATATAATTCCCAAAGTGATGCTTATTTTGACTTGTGGAGCTCGATTGAGCTGCAAAATATCGTTTGGCATTGGTCAGCATAAACTCAGAGTAAGGCTTTACTTTGATTACCCGTGGTGCCCTCAACAGCAAAATAAAATCGTCTGGCGAAGCCAGAGTAAAGTCACCAACGTGCAGCTTTACTTTTATGACCCAGTTAGCACGCACAAGTAAAAGTTTAATTTGACGACCCACATATGTGCCCCACAAAACCTATATAAAACAGTCTAGTGTTAGCCTAAACAAAAGTCTGAATATAAAGCTTTACTTTGACAACCCATAAACCACGCAAGTTGAAAATAATCGTCTGGAATTAGCTGGATCAAATGTCCAAAAGGGACGCTTTAGTTTGGCGTCGTTGGTTCATTCCTCAACAATCTACTTCGACTAATTCGTTTATACACACACATTGCGGCTTCCTGCCTTACACAATACAAAGGTGAAAAGGAAGCGTTACTCACTCTCGACAGGCGTCGGTGGCTCAGTCTGTGATACACGTCGGTAGCTTACTTCAACACACATTACTTCGACGAACTCAAAAACTTTGCTCACTTTCCAACAGTCATCGATGAGCTTCGTCCCTAACACACGTGTGTCGGTAGCTCACTTCATGGCAAAACAAATTCGATTCTCTCTCTCTGACGCACAACTGTATGGTTTCCTACCTGACACACTAAAAACACTGCTCACTCCCTGACAGACGTCAGTGGCTTCGTGTCTGATATACATCGGTAGCTCACTCCAAGATACACTACATTGCCTAACTCCGTCACGATGGCTTCCTGCCTGACACACACACACACACACACACACAAACGCTTCAGAGGTAAAAACACGCCGGTGGCTTCGTCTGTAACATACGTAGGTAGTTCACACCATGACACAATACATGACTAACTCCCTGATACACAAGGCTGGCTTCCTGCCTCACACTACTACAGTGGCGACAAAACAAAACCGCTGCTCACTTCCTAATACACTACCGTGGCAAAGAAAGGCTGCCCACGCTAACAGATTCTCTGGCTTTGTCTACAGCACATGTCGGGCCACCTCACTCTAGGACACACTATTCCCACTAACTCCCAGGCACACAAGGGCGGCTTCCTGTCTGACGGTGGAGGAACGCTACTCACTCCCTGACGGACGTCAGTGGCTTCGATTCGACCACACGTCGTGGGCTCATGCCCCGATGTACGATAGTTTACCACGGCGGTCTGTTGTTCTCTGGCACACGACGAGAGGTTCTCCCCTTCCCCACTCAACAATGACAAACAACAACGCCCGACTCGTCCCCTAAAATCAAAGCCGTTCAATTTCAAACGACCATCTCACCAGCTGACAAGCGTCTGCACCTCATATCCTGGCGCATTGGCACGTCCCTTCCTGATACACGGCGGCAGATCACTCCAAGACAGACGAAGACGCATGACACATCATAAAGAACGAGTCATTCCCTCACACACAACAGTGTCTTACTGCCACGCGCCGGGATTACTCTCTCTCTCTCTCTCTCTCTCTCTCTCTCTCTCTCTCTCTCTCCCTTGGGTGCTACGGCAACTCACTCCCTGACACAAAACTATTGCCTCCTGGCTAATGACACCCTGAGGGCTAATAACACCCTGAGGAGCCAAATGTTCCCTATCCTAACACAAGTCGGAGGGAAGGTCCCGGCCTGCCACATACCGCCATGTCAATCATTTATGTCGGTGGTTCACGCCTCGGCTCGACGAGGGTTTACCACCTATCAAACTTACACATGAAGGAGGTACCACCCTCCTTGACTCGACGAAGGTTTACCCCACTATCAAACTTAAACGTGAAGGAGGTACCACCCTCCTTGACTCGACGAAGGTTTACCCCACCATCAAACTTACCCGTGAAGGAGGTACCACCCTCCTTGAGGCAAGACACTTGAGGGCTGTCATGACGGCTTCCTCTCTCCCTCTTGCGAGGTCAACAGGCGACTGAGAGTGACGTGGTCCTCGACGGGTGACGCGGTCCTCGACTGAGGGTGACGTGGTCCTCGACGGAGGGTGACATGGTCCTCGACGGGTGACGTGGTCCTCGACTGAGGGTGACGTGGTCCTCGACTGAGGGTGACGTGGAATGTCATCATATCCAACCCGTTGTTTGACTGGAATTCTGAAAATGAACGGTGTCTTAATTTCCATTTCAACTTGAACACATTAAGGCATATTTTTCTATTAAGTTAAATTACGACATGTTGTATATAACATCTACCAATGTTTATGTGTGGGTCATGATAGATGTGAAGTCATGGGTACATTATAGGTTAATCTATTATCATCTATCTTTAAATATATGCTTCAAATTGGTGGCAACTGTGAGGACAAAAACCTCTCACTAGCAATGTTATCCTTACTATTCTTGTTCTGTGAAACTTTAGAGTAAACAAGATGCAATTGTATGTTATCTACCAGCACAAGGAGCTTCAAAAGCTGGTTTCTTATTGTTTGTATATTCCAAATACAAAACGTAGGTAGTCATTATTCCCAAGTTGAGCTAAAATACTAATTGAGGCAACCAACCATACAACTGTAATAACCTATATGGCAAGGTCAGACGTTCCAAAAGACTGTGAACAATTAAAAGCTGTTGCCTGAACGAATCGTAATATAAATCAAAGTTTCAGAAGAATGACTTTAATCTACATTTTTCTTGCTGTAGGAACTACAGAGTTGTCCACACTTCCACCATGTTCACCTATAGTTGATCATTCATTCACCAGTGGTTACAGCCAATGGTCTCCCATGATTCATTAACCTGGCTATAAATAAGATCTCTTTTTATAGAGCAATCAACTCCAAGCGGAGAACACGAAGCCGGCGGACTACGTTGGTTGTTTGTTGGCATTTACGGCTATCGACCTATGAGGAAGGTCAATAGGGCCTGCTACCCTATCTAATATGGGATTAAAGTCACCCCTAAATACCTATTCTAATAAAGAATAATAAAAAAAAGAAATTATAATTCATATAGGATAAAGATAAATCATAACTAAAATAATGGGAAGAAATGATTTTGTGGGTATTGAGCCAACGTGGCGGCAAACACAGCCCAGTCGGCACAGCAGCCACAGTTGCAGTTTACCCAAGAGTATGAAGAGATAGGACGTCATGCACATAGATGATAATTCATTAGGAAGTCCGCCGGCTCAACCCCATGGCGCAGCTGCCCTGGAATATAACCACCTCCCCTTAAGGCTAACCGTCTAATGTGAGGACATGTCCACCCACCATGCGACCAGCCTAAGTAGGAGGAGGAGGAGCCTCACACCGAAGCCAACCCCGCCACAAAGAACCACCCACGAACCACCTTACATCATCTGGATCAATTCTGTTTCTCTGAGGAAGACCATCAATTCGTCAATAGTACTCGAGTTGTCCCAGAGTACATTGACAATATTAAAACATATGTTTTTCTTGTTGTAATAATCTAGTAAGTGTATCTGGCGATGACGAGGATAAATCAATTGCCGAGATATTGCCAGTCCGGTCATCTACACGAGTTCCACTACCATCGTTCAGAAGAGTGAGGTTGGCATTGATTATAAAATTAACCATTTGTTCCTCCCTGGCGTCTGCCCGGATACTTCCCCACTGATAATGATGAATATTGAAGTCTCCTAAAACTACTTTACTCTGAGGCAATTGATTAACAAGCCAGTTGAACTCATCATTATCGAGTTCATTGGAACCGGAGCAATATATCCAACATATGGCCAGGTATGCATCATTAAATTTGACTCTACATGCGCCAGTGTCTAGAGTAGAATTTAGTCACTCGTGTGCGAGGCAAATTTTGGTGTACATAGATAGCTACCCCCACGATTCTCGTCTCTTCTATACGAGTGATAGCTAAAGGGGCCTAACCTCAAAATCTGGAATGCCAAACGACCCCAGATAGTGGAAAAAAAAACTAGCTATCCCGAAAAAAAAAAAAATTGGGCAGTTGTTTTATGCAGAAAAGTTTCAAGGCGGAGCCGGTCGCACAAAGGCCAGGCGGAGTTCTCCTGCGGACACCCGTCA